>BROF01002810.1:52145-95306 GCA_024346535.1 Eptatretus burgeri
ATATATATATATATATATATATATATATATATATATATATATATATATATATATATATTTAAACCAACTTTATTTTATCTTTTTTTTGTCTAAAACATTCCTCCGCAGTCACTGATGAACCTCCGAAAGTTTGACAATCTCTGAGAAAAATGGCAACGCACACGCACACGCACACACACACACACACGGCTCTCTTATAGTGTAGATAAAGTCCGTGAAACGTGTCCACCTCACTTGCTTCTGGAGGATATCTTATTTATGTCGCAAAAAATAACAATTTTCTTTTGCACTCCCCCCATTTTGGTGTGTACACATAATATTGTTGTTGAAATGACTCCTAGGGGTTAACATTGCGTAGTATAGTTCAGTAATCTCCGTAGTGAATGTAATAGAATAAGTGTGAAGAAATTAATCGTGACATTAGATATGCTTTGTTCTATGTTATTGAGAGACCATGTCCACCCTTCCTAATGTTTGTCCAAAAACCGCCAACCCTGTGAGCCTTTATTTTATGGTTTACCCTTTGTAATCTGTCATCTATTTTTCCTTTTTGGGAAAGACTAGGCTGTCGTTGCTCGTTTGGGTGTGAAATATCGTAGCACCACACCATCCTTCTGGAGTGTCTGTGTGACAAAACCCAATGGGTTGTGTTCCATTCATCATGTGGGCCCACGACCCAATGGTGAGTGAGAGGAGAGACGTCTGGCACGTGGTGTGGGGGCTTGTGACCATAAAGGCAGGCGTGCTGGGCGGAAGCCAGGAGATGCCCGGACTCAGCCTCGGAGGGAGCTGTGTTAAGCCTGCGAGCTGCTGTACAAGAGCCAAGCCCCACCCAGCCAGAGCCATGCCCCTCCTCTCGAGCTGGGCTGTGGATTGCTGTGTCCTGCAGAGCAGCCGGGACCTGTGGCTTCAATCATCTTGTGGTGTCCTGTCGTACAGTGTTGGGTATTTTCTGTCTTGTCAATCTCTCTATCTTTCTATTGTGGTATGAATGGGGCCCAAAAAGATAGTTACTTAAGGATCTCCCATTCGTTCGTTGGTTCGTATGTGTGCATCTGTTGTTGGGAAAGGGTTTTTTTTTAAATTGTTGATTGATTGATTATCGCTTCTGTATTTCCTTCTTCCATCCACTATTGTTACTATTATACATACCTGACCTCGGGGGGGGGGGGAAATTTTAACTGTGGTGATAGTCGTTGCATTTCTGTGAGTCCATTGGGGATTAGTTTGGAATGGCAACGAACGCTGTGCATCCAGACCATGGTATGCGCCTCACCGGCTCTCTTGGCCGTTCATGAGAGACGAGGCCTGCGGCACCATTTAGCTTAACATCGGCTAGATCGACGGTCCCACTGGCACTATATCGGAGTGGAAAGACCCGTAATCCCGGAATTTGAACCGGGACGACCCGTGGCTACAGCACTTTGTATAATAGACTTTATCTACTCTTGGCACTCTGAGCCTTTAATTTTAACCTTGTAAATAAGGATTAATATTCTTATCTTTTCATGTTTTTTGTTTCAAACATGAACTTCTTGTTGCAAATAAAACTATTGCTGTATTTTTTTTCTTCTTCTTTGAAACAGGAAAAGATACAAGTTGGAGGAAGTGTAGACATGAACAATGGTATCGTTGAGAATATGTCAGGAAAAGAAGTTTCTGAAACAGCTGGAGTTGAAGAATCTGAGTCGGATTCTTCTTCCGGAGATGATTTACAACGAGCTGGTAGGGGTAAACTTTTGTATTGTTTGCACTGGAGTATTACACGAGGTGCTTAATAAATTCTCAGATTGAAGCAAAAGTTTTCAGAAAATAGAACAATAAATGTGAACGTTTTTTTTTTTTTTTTTTTTTTCCCTTCATATATATATATATATATATATATATATATATATATATATATATATATATATATATATATAGTTAGTATTTGAAAAGATTTACTACATACATACATACATATACATACCTGTACTTGTATATTGGGGAAAAGATAGAAGTTCGCATTTCTTGGACAATTGTGAATATCTTGATCCAAAACCTTGTTGAACATCCCTCGTCGTTGCATACTTTTTCCAACCTACATGGGGAAACCGTCAACCTCATGTGAGGGTTCACAGGAGTTTCGATGTTTATTGTTGTGGATTTCCGCCACTCCGGTGTGCGGACGACCGCCTTTAGCTCAATTGCGGCGGCATGCGCCCACTGAATGTGGCAATCTAGTCGCAGCTTCCGGATCAACGCCAAAACCCAGCTTCGGGTGTTTTTAACACACCGTAAACCAGCCAACTCTGTGTCCACGCGCTACAGGGTCGATCGCCGAATTGTCGATGTACCTAATTATTCGCGCGGACAGAAATGCCGGGAGTTTATACCTCAACGGGACCTGCACGAAAACGAGCCGCTTAAGCAGCTCGTTCCGTATGCGATTGCCGAGCGGTTTTATATCGCCAAGTCCCGTCGGACCAGATGAACGTTTTATCGGCTTATAATCAGCCAGCTAATATCCCGAACGCAATTATGGTAGTCAATGTAGGAAGTGACACAACGAGCAGGTTCAAACAATGGGGGTATTTATTGTAAATGCACATATGCAATGAATGGGGGAATGGGACAGGACACGAGTAAAAACCTACAGCCGATGTCTATTTATTATGTACATGCACTTAATCAGTTCTACTTAGGGACAAGGCGCCACAGACTTTCATGTAAAACCCAGAAAGAAAGAACCGGGCTCGTGAGCCTTCATAAATACTCGGAGCCGGGATGACCGAAGGGGCTCCGAGAGACCGAGCGGGCTACCCTCGTGGTGACTCGCTGGGTCCTGGTTTGGCGACCCTCGAAGTCTGTGCCCGGACCCCCGAGCTCCGACTGGCTCCCTTGGTCGTCCGGCCTCCACTGCAGCCTGGTCTAGCCGACGACGCGCTGGAAGAGGGAATGGGTCTCGCCTCAGGCCTCCTGGTTGCGCCAGCGAACCCCCAGCGAACCAACTGCCCGAACTCCGGACTCTCCAGCTCCCAATGGGGCGTCCCTCCACTCCCACCACCGACTGCAAGCCACGAAGTTCAGCGCCCAACTCAAGCGCTCTCCCCAACTCTCCGGACTCCAACACTGAACTCAACTGTCGGGACTCCAACACTCCACTCGACTCCAACACTCCAACTGGCTTCTCGGTGTTCCAGCACGGCTTTTTATCAGGTTCGGGGGTGGGGGGTGCTCGCTCTTTCACCTTCGACCCTTCACCCCCGGCTGGCTCCGCCCCTCTCGCCATTTTGATCCGTTTTGCAAGTCATGCTTGCACGCGGACGTGGTTGAAATCACCGGCTTCACGCGGACGTGGTTGAAATCACCGTAAAACGCGGCCGTGGGTTGTCGTTGTTGTTGTTATTGTTGTTAATGTCGTTAAAATAAAAGATAGAGACAGAAAAACGGCTAACTGAAGATGCATAGCCCGGCACACGAATAATTCCCGTTATACATCGGTGGTGAAATCTAACCTGGAACACACAATTAGTGAAATAACTGACCTCTGGGGAACCTGAATTGTGTTCTGTGAATTTCCACAACCGTAACAATATGTACATTTGTTTATTGTCTGGTTTATCCCTGCTCATAAAGATTTTGAGTGGCATCTGTTATCCACTTCACACCTTTATGGATTGTTCTGCTTTATAGGTGCACACAGGACAATCACCTTGATGATGTGATTTCCTTCATTTTGTCATTGTATTTGGTTTCCTGTCTATTGTTTTGAGAATAATTGGGGGGAAAAGGGAGTGTAGAAGAGGTGGAGGGATAAAAAGGTTTTGAGGGAATTGCAGACATGAAATATGGCATTGTGGAAGAAAAATGCTGGGATCAATTAAGGGAAAAAAAGATTTTCTGTTGGGCCTAAGACCTCAGGTCCGTCGGCCTCTGCTGATTTTACACTGCCCGGGTTTGTTGCGTCAGATTTCCTTTGGCTTTGTTTGGGTCGAGTGTTGCGATGAAGGACCCTGGAAAATCTTATCGTATGTCAAATATAAATTATTAATTAGGCCTGTCAGTATCACACACACACACACACACACACACACACACACACACACACACACACACACACACACACACACACACACACACACACACACGCAGTCTTGTAGCTGCTGGTTGCATCATTGGTCAGGGATGTGGCTGTGCTGTTGATGCAGTGCCCCTATTAACCAGTACACTGGTACTCATTTCACCAATCTTGGAAGGATGGCGGGCTGAGTCAACCCCACCTGGTGTTAATCCAGCGGCTGACGGCTCAAACTCAGGACCCTTGGATCCCAAGCCAGCCACCCGACATGCTAATCCAACGGCAGGCTCTGCCTTCCTAAGAAAATAGTGCTGCATAAATTTTTGAATGGCCCCATGTTGGGGTTATACATCCGTTACCGTGTAATGAATCGGCTCATTCTGATGTAACCGTGGTGGTGGCTGACATGGATGAGAGGTAGTTCATCTTTTAATAGCACATTAGATGTTTGTAAAAGTCGTATAAATATAATTACAATCTCGGAATTGATTAATGTATTTATTTAAATTGAATTATATGCTTAAACCCTGCAGAACACAAGTCACCTTCTTTGCACTTTCAAAACCTTCCAGTTTTGCGATGCTGTTTTTGCAAAAATGACTTGTTAAATACGGATGGTGTGCAAGACTGCTTCGATAGTGCTGAACTTCCAGAATTTTTTTTATTTTTAAACTATCTTTAAAATCATTATTTTATTTAAATTGAAATATATACTTGAACACTGTGTGGTGTAAGTTGTTCTCTGAACTCTCTAGTTGTGGATGCATTATGAGTGTCTGTGTTTTTAGATATGCTGAAGGAAAAAGTGAAAAGAAAAAAGAAAAGTAAGAGAGCAGTGGAGGTAAGTAGTACGTGTTGCTGTGTTGCACAATGGCCGTTCTCATGCGACTGAGACCGGTTTGGGTAGTATTTAGGTAGAACAATAGTGGTTCTAAAGATATGTGGTTAATTGCAGAAAGTGAAGGTGTTGATGATGGTCACTGTTCAGGGTTATTCCTGTTATGTATGCAAGTGGAGGTGTGGGGTTTTGAGCACGTTGGGAGGAGGCACGGATGTGGGGTGAAGCCAACTTCAAAATAATAATAGAGAAAATGAAGAGAGGAAAGAAGAATGTTCGGAAAATAAAGGGTGGTGTGGGAGAGCTGGTCAAGGTTACCCAATTTTTTTCATCTCAATAAATATATGGCTGGGAGAACCTCTTTGCTTGTAGCAATTCATGAAATGTGAAAAGGCCATCAATTGACATGAGGCCAAATGGCGTCGAGGAGTTTCTGAAGCTGGAAACGGCGCATTGAAAAATGGCGCAATTTTTCGTTCCATTTGATTCTGGCTTTTTGACCCACAGGATGAAAAATCGTTTTTTGAGGAAGCACCTGAGTTTGACGACTCACTCAGATTTGAAGACATGAACTTGTCTCGTCCTCTTCTGAAGGCAAGATCTCTGAAGTTATTCATGGAGGGGTTTAACCTATAAGCCATAATATGTGTACTTGAACATTTTGATGACATGGAAGGTCAATGACATGGCTGTGAGTTTGAGTTTATAAATTATGGAGGCAATTTGCTTCGGTTTCAAATTCTAACAGGCAAGGCTCATGTTTTCTTTGATTTTGATGATGCTCAATAAGGATGGAATCACGGTCAATTCACTTTGGTTACTTTGGGGTCACTGTCTTTGTGCTTTTGCCTATGAAAACTGCCGCTGGCAGTACACTGTGCTCTTCTGTCGTCAGAAAGCAAATCTTGGCCTAGAATGATAGGATAACCTTCCAGGAACTTGTAGAAAGTGTACCAGTGCTGAGAATCACTTCTCAACACTCAGGTTCGTTGTGGGCGCAGCTGTTAATTTGTGCCGGCTTGCTGGGGCATGAAAGAAAAAAAAAGACAGTGAAGTGATGTTAACCAGCACTGATCGAATGCACTAACTATTTTAATCGGATTTCCATTTGCATCATGAGTGACAAATTTTGTCAAAATCGGTAGGAATCGGTGGAGATCTGGCACGTTGATTGGAATAAAATAGTTTGTGCATTTGATCAGTGCTGGTTAACATCACGTTATCTTTTTGGGGGAGGGGGCAGTGGAGAGGGTGGAGGGGGGGTGGAGTGCTGTATGGCCTGTGTCAAGCTAAATAGTGTTTTTGGGAAGTTTCTGATGTAATTGCGATAAGGAGCAAAACTCCAAACAAGAACGGCACTCCCTCGAGTCAACTCTTATTCCAAGCTAAAAAGTTTACGTTTTGTATTCCACCGATAGGCCTGCATCTGGATCTGCATCAGGATCTGCATCCGGACCTTAACTAAAATCTAATCCGCTTGTTTTTGTCACCTGCCCAACTCATCCACCAAGTTTAGTTGAAACCCGTCCACAACCTTTTGACATACCGTGCTATATATCGATGTTGGCCCTACCTCTCAATGATGAAGAATCTGTTAAAAGAAAAACATTTTTTTTTTTTGAAAAACTCTCATGACTTGATCCTGATTCGGATCTTCACCAAGATTAAATCAATTTGGCATTGTTGTACGCCCAACCCGTCCAACAAATTTTGTCCAATTCCATCCACTGCTTTTTGAGATATCCTGCTCACAAACACAGACAGACGGGGGTGAAAACATCCTCCGTTATTGGACTTTCTGTGGCAGAGGTAAGTATTAGCAAGCAATGCAAGCCTGTGGAAGCGAGCAGCAATCAACTGCTTTGCTGTATACGTCACGCAGAGCTGTATTCCCTGGAAGGTTACAGTCATTGTGTCATAGATTTCACCGTTTTGTGTTTGCAATAAGTAGATTACCCCTCAAGCTTTTCCCGTCTTTTTTTCGCCCAAAAATCCTGTGGGCATGTCTGGAAAAAAGATACTTTACTCCTTCAGCACAGGGAAGGCTTCATTGACCTCTATAAAAATATGTGGACGAGGTTATTGACGAGGATAATTTAATATGTCAGACATGTTGAGAGCAGTGCTGCTTATATTGACAGCGGAAACCGTTGCAAACCTTGGATATAATGCCCTGTTTTATTTAATTTTGTCGTTTTTCGATACAAAGTCTCAGCGCATGGAAGGGTGATGTGAAAGCGGGTATAAAGGCGGAGCACAAATGGATGGGAGTGCCACAACATGTGAGTTCAAGCAAGGGAATGAATGAACAGGACGAGAGGGTAACTGGCAAGTAAAAGGTGTGTGTGTTAAGGCAGAGCTCATGACCGTATATATATGACCGTTTTTCAGCCATTTTTCCCTGCTGTGCAGGGGTTTGGCTTTTTCTTGAGGCAATGTTTTATGGCCGGATGCCCTTCCTGACGCCAACCCTGGTCGCCTCTTACGACACACAGGGATATGGTATACCTATTCTAACCGGGGCATACACCCGGACCAGTACACTGGCACTCATTTCGCCGACCTCGGAAGGATGGCAGGCTGAGTCAACCCCCTGGTGTTAATTCAGCAGCCAATGGGGATTGAACTCAGGACCCTGGGATCCCAAGCCGCCACCCTAACCACTAAGCCAACACCAGACTTATATATATTTATATATATATATATATTTTTATATATATATATATATATATATATATATATATATATATATATACATACATACATACATACATACATGCATACATGTGTACTAAATAAAAGGATCAATAAATCAAGTTTTTGAGCAAATACTCCTCCATGAGCTTCAACTTGATAGAGGGGGAAAAAAGAAAAAAAGTACATTACCGAATGGGGTTTTTCCAAATATTAGGATCAATGAATCAACTTTTATGAGCAAATGCACATTGAAGAGCATTGACGATGATTGAAAAACCATAAGAAAGAAAATATATATATATATATATATATATATATATATATATATATATATATATATATATATATATATACAAAAAAAAATGAAATAACTTTGCACTTTTACATGTGCTTGGACCTCCCAGGCCCCCAGGGTGTTGGAATTTTTTTTTTTTTTAACTGAACCAAAGGGTTAATTTTTATTTCTTCTTTTTATTGCAGGCAATTTCTGCCATGAGCTTTCATCAGCCAACACCCATCCAAAAGGCGTGTATTCCATTTGGCTTAATGGGCAGGGACATTTGTGCTTGTGCAGCAACAGGGACTGGTATGTTGCATCTTCCTCTGCTCAGTCCCTATTCCCTGACCTGTTGGCTCCCACTGGCTGACGCACTGGCATTCACCACCCGTTCCCTCCCCCCTCCCGTATTGTTGAAAATTGACTTTATCATTGTCTTCCTCTCCTTCCTTATCTCATTCCTGCTGTGCACAGGTAAAACTGCTGCGTTTATGATGCCTGTCATTGAGCGGCTTGTTTACAAGCCTCGACAGGTACCAGTGACGCGTGTACTCGTGCTGGTCCCAACGCGTGAGCTGGGTGTTCAGGTGCATTCAGTGACTCGACAACTGGCTCAGTTCACAAGCGCCCAAGCAACCTTAGCTGTTGGTATAAGTCGTCACCTTTGCCCCTCTTTGGCTCTTTTTCAAATGTTTTTGGACCATTTTTTAAATCTTGCATTTCTTAAATATACTAGAAAGGCACTCGCCAGGCTGAACTGTTTACGGTTTCTATCCCACTGATAGACCGGATCTGCATTGAGACTTTAACCAAAATCTAATCGGCTTGTTCTTGTCACCTTCCCAACTCATCCACCAAGTTTTGTCGTCATATCCCATCCACAAAGCTTTGAGATATCATGCTATGTTATACTGTGTATATATTTAGCCCTTACAGCAAGTCCTCGCTTACCACCATCCCGGTTAACATTGTTTCGTTAAGTCGCTAATCTATTCGAGAACGTACTCATTTAAAGTCGTTCACCGTTCCATTATAAAGCCGTTTTACCTCTAATTTAGTACCAAAATTAATGGTTTTCCTCGTTTTAATAAAGCTACAGTATAAACCATCCCGTAAATACCAGTGTATAAGCCGTACCGTAAATAGTGATGTATAAGCCCGATACGGAGTGCGTACAGTGTAGGCCTTATATTCACTGAGCTGTGCATCAATAACATCGGTGATTGTGTCACCCTCTCTGATCTCAGGTGTTTGATAAAATAGTGATCCACCTGATTAGCTGCCACATGTTTATATGTTAAACTGACGGAAACATTAAGTGCATTGATAACATCAGTGGGTCCTCGGCTGAGGTTACTCTGGTGTGCATGAATGGTGTGTGGAGGAAGTTGTGGTCTGAATGTGTCAATGACTTGAAAGGATTTAAAGATGTTGTCCCTGCTATGAAGAAAGTTATCCTCGGCTTGGCAAATAAAGCGGGTTTTGATGAGGTGGAAGAAGCCGATGTTGTGCAAATTCTGCAATGACACAGAGAACAGCTAACCAATGAAGATCTGAAGCATCTAGAGATGATGATATTCAATTTTTGAAAATTATTGAAAACTTTTACTCCATATGTAAATGATGTCTTTTGTCTGATGATAAAAAATTTCCCTGGAACCTAACCCCCCCCTATTTACGTTAATTGTTATGGGGAAATTGTATTCGCTTAAAGTCTCACTTGTCAAGAACGTAACTACAATGTTGAGCTAGGACTGACTGACTCTCTTCTCAATGGTGAAGAATTACTTTAAAAAAAATTTAAATCTCACATCCCCATCTGGATCTTCACCAAAATCGAATCATTTCCTCCTTGTCACACACCCAACCTACCAAATTTCATCCTCATCCATCCATGACGTTTTCAGATATTGTGCTTTCAGATATACAGATGGGATAATATGTGTTTTCATGGAAGTTACATTTATTTATTTATTTATTTAAGGAATATTATGAATGGAAAAATATTAATCAATACAAGATGGAAGTACTCTTGTGATGAAAACTGGAAGGGAATACACAAAAAAGTGGCAAATATTTTTCAGATTTGCTCATTGAAAGAGAGATCTAAGATTCAGATCTGGATCTTCAATCATCATGAGAGTACCATTTATTTTTGCCATCGGTGTGACTTAATTTTCCTTCTGAAGATTTCTTTGGCTGACAACACAGTTCAGAGAGGAGCCTGTCCCCCTTTGAGCTGTCTGGATTTGATTCTGTGGTCCGATTATATGCAGTCATCCTGGTGCTTCTCATGTAGGGCAATGCATCATTTTGTGCACCCTCTTTGGAGATCTTACCCCGGCTACCTCGTTTGCGAGCATTTTTGTGTGGATGCTAAAAATCCCTTGGTACATTTCCAAAAGTGTAGGTCCTTTTGTAGTTATACCCTGGCCAACTTTTATGTTTCTGATTTGATCGACAGTAGATTGGGGAGAGGGGAAGGGGGCATCACATCCGTGGCATTACCACCTCCTAAAGTTGTGATACATCTGAACATTTGCCTGTTATAGTTTGATACCAGTGAATTTGTTGAGAATCGCACTAAATTCTACAGATTATGTTCACCCCGAAACTGAGCTTTGCATTTTGAACTGTGATCTGTTTAGGTGGGCTGGACATCAAGACCCAGGAGGCAGCACTGCGTGCTGGCCCTGACATTCTCATTGCCACACCTGGACGCCTCATAGATCACTTGCATAATTGCCCATCATTTGACTTGAGTAGCATCGAGATCCTCATTCTGGATGAGGCAGACAGGTACGAGGCGCATTTCTTGCCTTCTTACTCTACAAATGTTTTTGATCCTTCCTCGAGGATTTGTTCTCAATTCCTCCTTCGTTATCCCACCTTGTAGTCCGATTCCTTCACTTTCATTGATCCGTTGTATTTTTTTTCCTCTGCTTATGTGCTGTGCAGGATGTTGGATGAGTATTTTGAAGAGCAGATGAAAGAAATAATCCGGCTGTGTTCGATCCAACGTCAAACGTTACTTTTTTCGGCGACCATGACGGATGAGGTGAACCGACGCTGTTAATTTGAATTTGAGGATGGTGAAGCAACCCATAGAGAGGGCCATAAAGAAGAAAAACAATACTATTTTGCTGTTGAAGGGCTGAGGTTACATAAATTTTGCAAATGTGTATGCATTCAAACTTGCTTCCATAATGAAGCAAAATAATTAATTAATAAACCTGCCATCTCACTTTCATCTCCACTAATAAATGTCCATGTATTATTCTCCAATGGACTGACACACGTCATAACCTGCTCGTCTCCTTGTAGTTCTTAAAAATCCTTTGCTTTTATTTTTTTAGTATTATTTTAATACTCCTTGCCACACCTCTCGTATCTTTTTATTTTTTTTATTTTGCTTTGTTTAGTTGTTAATCTCTTGACTATTCTTAGTTTATCTACTGTATAATATAAAAGTGAAATTGCATATTTTTTTGATTAATATTTGTTTATAAAAAGAAGCTTCTCCACCAAATCCAACCAAATTTTTCATGTTGCCGAAGGCTACCCCAAGGATGGTTTCTGTCTGGAAGGGGGTGGGGGGAGCAGTTGTGGTGGGGAGACTCCAATTCTCTCTTTGCAAATGTGTATCATGTTGCACCACCTGGTGGTAGCCAGTAAATTACAATTGAAATTCTTATGCAGTATAAAGAAAATTTGAACAATTTAGCAATATGCATTACGATAATGTTTAAATCTGAGTGAGAACAATTCTAAATTTTCAAAATGTTTCATCTCATTCATTTTATGCGGAGGTTCAAACCAAAGCATCCAACACGAAGCTTCACAGCAAAGTGGAAGTAATTTTTTCTGGCATCATATATATATATATATATATATATATATATATATATATATATATATATATATATATATACACACACATACAGCAAGGCTGGTTGATTAAGATGATGTTAGCTGACTTCCAAGCAGATGGAAGATGACCACAGGCAAATGATCGAATGGCTAGAGCAGAATGTTTGTGAAATACAACATGTCCCCTTTCGATTAAACCGGTCAGCAAAGTGACAGGTAAAAGTCATCACCTGGACGCTCATGAGTCATGAAACATTCAACTTCTGTTGTAAGTTGCAAAGAGATAACGTTTTTAAAAGCAGAGCACTAATAAATATTCCAAAAGACTTCCCCTCCCCCTTTCCCTTTTGATTACGACCTGGTGTCTGCCATGCTTAGGTACAAGACCTGGCAGCAGTCTCGCTGCGAAACCCAGTGAAGGTCTTCGTCAACAGCAATACAGATGTGGCGCCATTTTTGCGGCAGGAGTTTGTACGAATCAGGGGAAACCGGGAAGGAGACCGGGAGGCGATTCTGGCTGGTGAGTGAATGAGATGGTTGGCCATTAAGGTATCAGCTGGATTGATAGTGGTTTCAGCAATTTTGCTAAATTGGCTCAACAATGTTTAGCTCAATCCTAATTTACTTTTCAGCAAAAAAATATTCGGACAAAGTTGTAAATACGAAATACATGTTGCAAAAAAATAAATGAAAATTGTACTCAACACATTTATTGCCAACTCGTGGTGTGTACCAAATTCTGCCACGACGAGTATTCTCGTAGAAAGTATGACACCATTGTATTTCAAGCAGATTATGTTGCCATGCCAGATAACGCAACAGATGATTTGCTGGCAGTTCGGTGAACATAAATCGATGCAATAATCATGATCAAATTAGTGTTGTACCATTATTATTTGCAATGTTGAAAATCACTGAAGTGTGCAAATATGATATCGGCACAAAGCTCACTTCAGCTCAACCAAGACGAGAGAAGAGATCGGTACAACGCAGAAACAAATGATTATCACTGAAATGAGCTTGTGCGACATGATCCAGGGTATTTCACTGCTGGCAAGAGTTGGCAGTCAATGTGTTAAGTCAGAATATTGCCAAACAACCAGAAACTTCTTAAAATATTTCCTCCCCAAATATATAATTTTTGAAATATACATATATAGTTGTGGCGCTGGTGGCCGAGGTTAATCTGGTGGCCAAGGGACCCCAAATTGTGGTGATGGGCGGTTAATACCGCCAGCCCCCAGACGGCCGGAGTTCTCCCTTGGAGGCCTACAGCCGAAACTCTCAGAGATTAATGCGCACGCTGGAAAAGGGCACAATGGCAGAGGGACAGACATATAAATGGATGCACAGCACAAGAACCCCACAACAAATACACGGATACAGTTACTTAAAATAAACATATTTACTGAAAATAGACAAATATTTGCAAAGAACAATAATCAAAAGGTAATGATAATAACATGAAGTAAATAAAAGTCTGTCAAGGTGTGTGGACACACAGACTTAAATACAGACAAAGGGGAAACAAAATTAAAAAGAAAACCCCTCCTTTACTCTGGTACATAGCTTGGCCCGGAGATGGTCTTTGTGGAACTTGGAATCGAGGTGCTTCTATTTGCACATGTAGATGCGCGCAAAATGGCACCAAGTCACTTCTCTCGTAGCGGGCCAAACATATGCCAGGCAATCCGCGAGCGGCACTCAACACCAAGGCTCAGAGTCCCAGTGCAGCCGTTTCATGCATCATTCGTCCTCACCCACCCGCTATTTGAAATGCACAAGGCTTGGTGTTTATTCCTCATGACACAACCAAGAGCCATAGGCCAGTGTCTTGCTTCACCATGTGTGTCAATTCGATTCAGCACGAATACAAGCATCGTTCCGTCTTCTTCATGCGTCAAAGAAAAGCCAGCTGTAAAGCCCTGTTCTTCCAGGGCATCTCCGAGCTACGTTCTTTCTCAACCACATGCGTTCCTCCCTCAACTCAACTCTCTCTGACTTTGTGCGTGTGCTCCCAATCTCTCACCATTACTGTGCAACCAACCCTTCTTTGACGTCATGCCCAACTATCGCTTCCCCTCCGGGGCGTGGCTTGCTCGCACAAAACCTGGGAAGGCGAGGCCTCCACCCGCTCGGTATGCTTGGCGAGCCTCTGATGTCACGTCCATCCATCCTCTGCCTCTGAGGCGTGGCCTCGCCTGCCGTCACCCTCGGAGGCGGGGCTTCTGCCTGCTCAGTGCGTTTGCTTGCTATCATTGCTTTGATTATAAAAACATAGGGAAAAATCACAGAGGGGAATCACATACTGGGGACCTTTTTTAAACCCCAGCGAATTAACATGACACCCCCCTCCGTGTGGTGACACATGACACAAGCTCACAGTTTCCCCACTTAATGACATCGAGATGTCTCCTTCACATCCATGGACCAAGCAACTCTATTCAATCCTAAATTCCTGATTAAATTCCTCGATCTTCTGCACCCCCACAACTGTAACTATATATATATATATATATATATATATATATATATATATATATATATATATATATATATATATATATATATATATATATATATGTATTGTTGCGAATTCGCGATCGACCGCGTGTAGCCAAAAGCGGCCGCCTCGCCCACCGGAACGGACAATTCAGTCGTGACCCTCCGGGAACTACTGCCCGGAGCCAGTCACGGGTAGGGGTTTAACCTCACCACTACTCGGTCCGCATTCTACCCGCGCGAAATAGGGTCCGATCGCCGAATGGTCGATTTACCTAAGTACTCGCGTGAGTAGCCTACCGAGGAGTTGTACCACGCCACAGGCCGACTCCGGACACGAACCTCTTAAGTGGTTTGTTCCGTATTACAGGGATAACCGAGCGGAGTTATCGTCGGCCTTGACGGTTCCGATTAATTACCGGGATGTTGAGACCCACTACGAATCCCTTATGTGATGCAAGATGGAGATTCAATAAAAGGAAGGAGACGAAGCAAAGCGGGAAACAGTTCAACAAGCAATGCACATTTATTTCGGAAACACGGAAGGCACGTATATTACAGTCAAGACAGGATGCAACAAAAGCAAATGCAATACGACCGAATAAAAGGGGCAATTATTTACAACACTTATACAGTTCTCCTTGTCGGGACTCGGCGCCACATCACTCATACAAAAAGCAAAGGAACGAAAGCCACCCTCACAGGCAAGGAGGCAGACAGGTCCGTGGACCAAATGTGCGTGGATCCTGGAGGAGCGGCCAGGTCCACGAGACCGAGAAGGTCTTACTAGCATCCTCGTGACGCGATGGCGGGCAAGCCGCAATGTTCGGACAGCTGCGCCCCGACTCCGTGCCCCTGGCGTGGTCGGCGAGCCCTCTCCGGCGTGCTCCGCGCAAGCAGTTTGGTTGGCACCACGTTTAGGGTGGGGGAGGAACAGGGCCCCCCCGGCACTATCTCAGCGCGGATGGGGGGGGATTGCTGATGCTCAGGGAGAGGGGAATGGCTGACTGGCTTGGACCCCGCAACGAGACGAGCGACCCCCACACCGCAACCTCGTTGCCGACCGCCGTCTTCACTTGACTCTAACTTGAATTCTTCACTTGCCCCGACCAGCCGTCTGCATCTCAACCGCGCGAACTTCTTGTGCTCGTGTCTTTATAGGCCGCAGGAGAAGCCTATATGCAAATTTCAGGATCAAAACGCGATTGGAGGCGGGGCCACGCCACCCTCTGTTCAGCCATTGGTGCGGAAAAAAGGGGGCGTGAACCTCTTTTGATCCGAATTCCTCTCGTAAAGAATCCACGTTCATCGCGCTTGGAGGCGGGGCCATACCGCCCGACGCTCGCCCATTGGACGGAGAAAAAGGGGGCGTGAAGCCTTCCTGATCCGAATTTCTCCCTCGGAAAGGCCGCCATTCGCGCTCGCGGCTCGATGCGTTCGGCACCAATCGCCGAACGGGCCCTGGACAGCACGACGTTTGGTGTTGACTGGTGGTGTGGTCGATGATTGGAGAATGAGATAGGAGAAGGTGGTGGGGGGGTTTTCTGTGGTGGTTTGGTGGTTGGCGGGCATCGTTTGGGAATGGTGGTGAAGCGATGTTTGCAGGATGGAGTTGTGAAGGTAAAGGTAGTGGCTGTTTGCATTGTTGGCGGCTTAATGGTCGAAAATAACAATAGAGAAAGAAAAAATGGCTAACTCAAAGCGTCGCAGCCCGGATGAATCACACATATTCCCTCTATACAACGGGTTTGGGCTAACTACACATTAACTTAACGATATATCTCACCTGAGGACTCTTTATGGTGTAATGCGAATTTCCACAACCGTAACAGTATGTATGTATGTATGTATCGTCGCGGGGAACTATGAGTGAGGGCTATCTCTGGCTCCTCAGCTCCTCACCGGGAATCGCAGTCTATCGCACACGAATATCTTCGTGTCGCGGTGGGTTGCTAATCGACCATGAACGATAATAACTTGACCACGTGACCCAGGGTCCTCCGTCTGACAACCGTTTACTTGGGAACATGTGATTGCCTTATCAGGGAATCATTCCCTCGATGTGTACTTGCATCAATTAACGTATCAGGTGCTGTCCAGTGGAGCTGCCAAGTACGCACCGGCTATTAAGCGGAATTTGGGGTATAACGTCCTGGTTAAGTGATGGTGCGGACCATGCTATATTCCTGGAGGAAAGGACGAAAATGAGCTGGGTACATTTCTTACATTTGTAATAGGCACATTTATTTAACAAAGCAAAGAAAATTATGTGGCACAGTATGGGATTTATTGCCATTGTACAACAGGGAAAGCAAGGAATTTGTGGGGTGCGGCAAAAGGCATACAATATTCACAAAAGAAGACGACGACACAGCAGAGTTATCCTGAATATTCTTACAGTCTTAACTTATGCTACAACAGGCGCCATCACACACACAAACCTGAGGAAAGTTACAGATAGCACAGAGAGATAAGAAGCAGTTGAGGATTAATGACCTCAATATCTGGCACGGTCAGCCGACCTGCGCATCCCAAAACCCTGAGGAAAGGGAAGGAGGGAGAAATGCTGAGGGTGTCTATGGTGTGTGAGTGAGAGGGGCGAGTGCAATGTGACGTGAGGTGCAGCGTGGTGTAAGAGGAAGATGTGAGGTGCAGGTCAGTATGGTTCGCTCTTGGGTTCGCTCTGAAAGGAACGTTCTTGGTCAGGCTTGCCTGTGTTGATTGCTCTTGTGTGTCCACAGTAGATGAGAGATAGATGGTAGAGAAAGATGCGTAAGAGAAAGGACCCTATCGTAATAGTGTGAGAATCTGTACGTGTAAGTGTTGCTGTTGGATGCAGCCTAACTAAGCGCCGACGAAATGAGAGGAGCCCTTGGCTCGTAGTAGTAACTTGTGATTCCACGCAAACTCTCGGCACCCCTCGCTCAGCGCCGGTGCTTGTTCTCCTTACGCAACTTGCCGCCGTTTATTTCCCCAGCGAGGTCAGAAGTCTGCCGCAGTCTCTTGTCTAGCAAGCTCTGGTGTCTGGTGAGTCTGGCGTATCTCTCCCTTCGTTGCACGCAAAGCCACAATGTACATTATAGTTCTGAATGCAAAAGACTGGCAGAAAAAGTACGGAGATAAATGACATGAATAACTCTTGTTTGGACAAATTGTGAACCTGACGAAAGAAAAGAATGACTGTTGAAATGCATTCTTCGTTTTTTTTTTTGTTTGTTTTTTTGGTCTTGATCTCTTCACACAGCCTGAATTATCTCACCATCCAATCCCACAGCTCTGCTGACACGCTCCTTTCCTGACCATGTCATGGTTTTCATCCAGACCAAAAAGCAAGCCCATCGGCTGCACATTCTGCTTGGCCTCTTGGGCTTGCATGTCGGCGAGCTCCATGGAGACCTTTCGCAAGCGCAACGCCTTGAGGGTCTTCGGTACGTTATGCAACAATCACGCTCATCATATTTATTTCTGAAAGCCCGTGATGTTTTCAATAACTCCATGCAAATCAACGCCCCTTCCCACTCTCCCCCCTCCCCTGTTATTAGGGCTTCAAGCATGGCTGAAGCTCTATTGAAATCGTTCGTATTATTGTTATTATTATTAAAGGCGTTTTTATGTCCTACTGACCGATTTTGTGGCGGATCTGGAGGGAAAACTGTTCGATGAAATTGAACGAAACTTCACAGGATAATTACTCACCCCCTGAAGTTTATACTATGAAACATTTGATGACGTAGGTCACGTGGTATGGCAGCCATATTGGATTTTATCCAAAACCTAAAAACATCTTCTTCTCCAGAAGGGATAATCTGACAGCCTCAATCTTTTGCACACATTTGCTAAGTTGCATGGGAATGTAAAGTTGTTAATTTGGTTGAAATCGTTATTTAATTTATATGATTTTAAATGATGCCGATTCGCCTCATTAAATATGCAAAATATGCAAATGAGAGTTGAAAAAATTTAATGACAGATTTAGATAGGACATAAACAGGGGACTCCCAATATATTTATATGATGTCTGTATTTGCCCCCAGTGAGCCCCCTGCACCCCCCAAAGTTGAAAATGACCCATTTTTGAAATGTCATAAAATAAAAACAACGCTTGGATGAAATTCAATGAAACTTATCCATTTAATAACTCTCCACCTGAAGTTTATACTTTGAAAATTTTGATGACGTAGGTCACGTGGTATGGCGGCCATATTGGATTTTCTCCAAAACCTAAAAACATCTTCTCCAGAAGGGGTAATACGACAGCTTCAAACTTTTGCACACATTTGCGAGGTTCCATTGGAATGTTAAGTTGTTAATTTCGTCGAAATCGTTGCGTAATTTATATGATTAAAATGATGCCGATTCGCCTCATTAAATATGCCAAATATGCAAATGAGAGTTGAAAAAATTTAATGACAAATTCTCATACGCTTTGAAGAGGGGACTCCAAATATGTTTACACTATGTCTGTATTTTACCCCAGTGAGGCCCCAGAGCCCCCCAAAGTTTAAAATCACCCATTTTTGACATGTCGTAAAATGAAAACCAAAGAAGATAGACAAAAAGTGACCACAAATTCTGGAAGATATTTTAACGTTCTACAAGTTCGCCATTTACATTAATATGCAAATGTGGAGTTATTGGACTTTTTGGGGGACTTGAAAATTTGTCCAGCCTCGATTTGTCCAATGTGAAGTTTCTTTCTCTATCATCTATTGCTATGGGCTTTTCAATCCTTCATTGAGATAACATGAGGGACCCCGTAGCTGGGCCACATTGCAGACTTGAAATAACTTTCTAACTCGGAAAACCCATATCATGTGACAGGGTGATAGTGTTGAAATTTGTTAAAATGGAGGCACGCCTTGAAGCCCGGGATTACTGGTTTACCAGTTTTAATTTTATTTATTTTGGTACCACAATAATAGTGATCTGGCCTGTTTGGAATCTGTTCACCTGAATACTAAATGGCATCCTTTTGTAAGCTTTTTGTGGTGTGTGTGCCAATGTATAATTATTTGATTAACATACTTTTAGCCCCCCCTGCCCCCCCCCCCAAACCGTGCCGTTGGTACATCCATCCCTCCAGATCCTCTCCTCGAAAATGACGGTGTATTTGTTTCGTATTCAGCGCACGCATGCAATAACATCAGGGCATGAGGCACAATAAGTTATTTCAGGATCAATGCCAAAGGTCATGGGGGACACGATTTTATTTCTGACTTTTGGCAAATTTTAAAAATATATTGTGGGAGAGAATACTACAGGATTTTGTATATGCTTTCAAGAACTATTATTTATTTATGTACACTTTTGGAGGGACATTTGAGGGTTCCTGTATTATATGGGCATCATTGTGTTTTTGAAACTGGTTGTACTCATCCCTACCATGGTACTTAAGCATGCTAAACAATAGTGCGATAAGACAAACCACCAATCTCTTGCTTTGAGGAGATGTATTTGGCAAAACTTTAAGCGGCCGTGATGGTCACATATACTTGGTTCGGGTTTGGGTTGGCATGTCGAATGTTTTGAAGTATGTCGAAGATCGTGTGCCTTGCAGACGGTTCAAGGATGAACAGATAGACATCCTGGTAGCTACAGACGTGGCAGCTCGTGGATTGGACATTGAAGGAGTCAAAACGGTAAGGATTTGAGCAATACCACCATCGATTTCTTTGTTTTTTCGTTACCGCAGAATCTTGTTAACACTAACTGATATGAGATATTATTTCGTGGAGCATTCATCTATCTTAAAGGGTGTGTCGGATTAAAACTGCACCGTGAAACAAGTTGGTATATTAAATAAAGTCGACAAAAGTAAGAAAGTATTTATCTTGTCTGTATTTTCGAACTTTCGAGATGAACAATCAAATTGGAAGAGGAGGAGTCCCTTGAATACGTGGTGACATGGAATTGTATGCAGATTTCTACTCTTGTGTTCAACACTGATGTATTCACCCACCACTTGTTTTCCTTTTTATTTTTAGTTTGCTTCTCTTTACTTTCGTGTAGTTCAAGGGCTGGCAGGATGGTCTAGAGGTACGCACACTCGCCTCTGAGTTGTCTTTCCTTGGTTTGAATCTCGACCCAGCTATAAACTGTCACCCTGGTGTCGTCGCAGACAGGGAGATTTGGCAATGTGTGCACCGTCCATCATATGGACGTTAAACTGGGTGTCTCGTCTGTTTTCAGTCTCAGTCTCTCTGCCAACATCAGTCAGTAGACGTTAACGATCTTGCGGTGTCTTTTGCTCTGAGTAGTTGACCTCTTGCTGGCACTCTGGTCGAATTCCAAATTCCTGTCCTAAACTACAGGGGGCACTGCATCTCAGTTATATTAATTGAGGCTGCTTGGTATATTGCGATGCTTAAAAATGACTTTTTACTTTTGTGGATTATGGGCTGATAGGATGGCCAAGAGGTACGTACACTCGCCTCCAAGCAGTCTAGCCTGGGTTTGAATCCTGACCCAGCTATAAACTGTCGTCCTGGTATTTCACAGGCAGGGTGATTTATGTGTGTGCCGTCCCTCGGATGGACGTTAAACGGATGTTCCGTCTGTCACCATTTGTTGGTGGACTTTAAAGATTCCATGGTGTCTTTCTTGAAAAGTAGGAAAACTATCGCCAGCATCCTGAGCAAATTGCAAATTACTGTTCTAGCCAGCAGAGGGCATTGCATCAGCGGCACAGCTGTGCCTTCAAACAGCGATGCTACCCTGCAGCTATGTGCTGCATATGAACAAACATATTATCACCAAAGTTGTGAGAACTACAGAGCAGAGAATGTCTTTGCCTTTTCTAACCAAAATTTGAGTTGGTAATGCATATCTCATGTTCACATGTTACAAACAATGTTTTGAGTTGGCTCTGCTGGAATTCCAGTTACATGTACAATGCAAGAACTTGAGATGAATCATGAGGCGCTTCTCAAGATGTCTATTCACAAATCAAGTTGAATGTTTTGTTTTTTACTGTTATTAACAAGGTCTCCTTGCGCTGTAACTATACAACCTCCTGGTTGTGACGTCTGAGAAAGCCTCGGAGAACCACAGGAGCTGTATGGATTTCACAAGCTTGGCATCCAGCACAATCCCTGGACTTCATACTGCTGGGATGGTGGCCAACACTGTATTGACCCATATTTTGGAGGCTTTTTTCAAGCTGGGGTGGTTTTATCAGATCTGAGGTTATCAGAACAGCAGAACTCATGGGTTTTATTGAATAAATGAATTTTTAAAAGAATCGATTTTTGTCGAAAAAAACGCTCATTAAAGAGTTGCACGGAAGATTTAAAAAATGACGGACGTGCCTACCAGCCTGTCGTGTCATTTATGACATACTTCCGCACACACCCTGCAGGTAATTAACTTCACCATGCCCAGTACCACGAAGCACTATGTGCATCGTGTGGGACGAACAGCACGGGCAGGACGTTCAGGGCGCGCCGTTTCCTTGGTGGGTGAGCAGGAACGGAAACAGCTGAAGGAGGTGGTGAAGCTTGCAAAGAGGGCAGTGAAGAACCGTACCATTCCACCTGGTCAGTACTGTCACAAACGAGATTGGTGCTTTTTAATTTTGGAAGTCAGGACCTTTTAAAATTCCAGGAGTGAATATTGGTATCTGCCTAATTTGTAATCATTGTCCCCATACCTTATCTTTAGAGGTGATTATGAAGTTCAGAGATAAGATACAGCAGTTGGATAAAGAAATCGATGAGGTGCTGAGGATGGAGAAGGAGGAAAGAGAACTGGCGGCGTCAGAAAATCAGGTACGTCACATGTCCTCCAGGGAGGGGAGGTATTGTTTTTCCTTTTTCTTTCTTTCTTCCCCCCCCCCCTCATCCTTCTTTCCTCTTATTTTCTTTTCTTTTCTTCTTCTTTTTAACAATTACAACTGCATACCTGTCTCTGAGCCAACCCTCTTCAAACTTGGCATGGGGATACCTTCTTCCCTTCTTCCAAAACACCCAGACTACTTTTTAGGTCATCTCGTTAGAGATGACCTAATAAAACCAGTCTCTATGTCCGTACATACGTCCCCATTTTTCGCCGCCGTTCTCCTCCGCCGTTTATGATCTATCTCCTCCGCCGTTTATGATCCGATCTTCGAAATTTCTTCGGATTCTGATAATATGGAACAATATCTAAATTTGGTCAGGCCGGTTTTTTTGAAATTCGTCCTGGTTATCGAGTCATGTGTCTTCAAATTTGGAAAAAATAGTCGATGTGATACGGTCAAAAAAATTTCGCCCGATCTTGATGAAGCTTGCTCTGTAGGTAGGGGTCGATGAGTGATGCACGACGGTATGACTTTAGACCTGATTGAAGGTCAATGTCAAGGTCACCGATGCTGTAAACTTGTGAAATCATCCATTGTCAAAATATCCTCTGCCATTTATGACTCAGAAATGCGGTTTGATTTCTGAGGTCCGGTTTCTATCCTTTTGAAGACACATTGATCATAAATGTTCCAAATCAACCTTTTTCAAAATCTATCTCCGGATAGCTCGGAAATGTAGTTTGATTTCTGAGGTTTTCTATCCTTTTTACTCCCGGGCTTTCGTCTGTACGTTGAACCAAAAGACAAGATGACATCGAAGCCATTCTAAGCCGATCAGAGATCCACATCTACAGAGCTTCAAAGATGACCGTCACCCCCAACCGAGGGTAATTTTTATTATGATCTCCACCACCGAAGGTGGATGGAGGTTATGTTTTCACCCCTGTCTGTCTGTGAGCAGGATATCTCAAAAAGTTATTGACGGATTCGAATGAAATCTGGTAGATAGGTTGGGTGTGTGAAAAGGACAAATTGGTTCTATTTTGGTGAAGATCTGTCCGGATCCAGATACGAGAATTTTTAAGTGATTCTTCACCATTGAGAGATGGGGCCAAAAATGATACAAAGCAGGGTATTTCAAAAATGTTGTGGATGAGTTGTATAGGTGACAAGAACAAGCTGATTAGATTTTGGTTAAGGTCCAGATGCAGATCCGGCCTCTTGGTGGGATACAAAACATAAACTATTCAGTCTGCGGAGGTATGCACTCTACCGAGTGCCATTCTAGTTTTTTTTAGCTAATCTGGAATTTACATTCCAGATAAGGTATTGCCACCACGTACCATCTGTCTGCCCGTCCCCTTTTTCGACCTTTCTGGTCAAACCCCTTTGCCGATCCAGTTAATATTTTGCAGCAACTTTCCTCTCCCGACTGGTAAGAGGAATTGCAAAGCTCTTTCCAGTCACATGACTTGAAGTAGGTCAAAATGGCCGACTTAGAAAATTTCTTCAAAAATCTTCTCCTCCAGACGCACCAGTCAGAATGCTACCAAATTTGGTTTACCACATTAGGCCAGGGTCCTGATGTTAAATGGCGGAGGCCATGCCGATCACATGATCGCAAGTGTGTTAAAATGGCAGTCCCGCGAATTCCTTCCAAAATCTTTTTTTTATGATCCACCAGTCAGAATACTACCAAATTTGGGTTGCAACATACGGCTCGGGTAGGGATGTTAATTTTATTGCGGAAGTCATGCAGATCACGTCACCGGACGTGTGACAAAATGCTGACTTCATCAACTTTTGGGAAAATCGCATTAATTACTTTTTTAGAGTCATCTTCTCTCGCCCCACCCATCACAATGCCACCAAATTTGGGTTACAACATTAGGAATGGGTCATGATGTTAAATTGCGGAGGTCATGCCGATCATATGACCGGAAGTGTGTCAAAATGGTGGACTTGGTAAATTTTTTGGAAAATCACGTAAATTCCGTAAAAACATCTTCCTCACCAGACCCACCAGTCAGAATTCTACCAAAGTTGGGTTGCAACATCAGGCCAGGGCCCAGATAAGCTGCTGGTCCATTGGTCCTTTTTTAAAATTTGGGTCCCCATTCCAATTTCAAGGCGTCAAAGCTGAAACGCTAAACAAAATCACATTTTACCTTGCCATTCCCCAGCATTTGAATTGATAGAGATGAAAATTTGCACAAAGGTGCTTTCAAAAGCCCCCTGTAGGGATGCATAGAAAAAAATTGGATTACATTTGGGACTCTATAGGGGTCAAAGGTCAAAATGGTTACAAAGAAAGTTTTTTTTTGGCCTGCCATGTGTCTTTTACAACAAATCGAGACAATAATTTCGTTTCAATGATACCATACCTCAGCCTCAATAGATTGAAGTGGACAGGCATTAGTTTTGTGCTTTTATTTTGATTATGGAGGTAAAAGGTCAAAATTGGATATTAAATTACGATTTATGGTCTGCATGGCATTTATATTAAAGCTAATCGAGACAAGAATTGGTAAAAAGAAAAAGTACGACAAAATCTTCAACTTAAAGGTGTCTTCCTTTTGATTTCTCCAGGGGTTAAAGAGTGGGTTGTTGGTGGGGGGAGGGGGGGGGGAGATGTGTTGCATCCACTTGCAAAATTTTTTCTTGTTCCTCAAAGCAGTGTTTTGGCACAGACTTGCATTGTAAGCTTTTTCTGTTTTTAGCTTATCTGGAATTTAAATTCCACATTCGGTATTGTCTTTGCGCATCGTCCGTCCGCCCGTCTCCTATTTCGACTTTTCCGGCCAAACCTCTGTGCCGATCCGGCTAGAATTTGGCAGCAACATTCCTCTCCTGACTGGTAACAGGAATTGCAAAGCTCGTTCTGGTCACATGATTTTAAGTTGGTCAAAATGGCTGACTTCATAAATTTCTTTACAAAAAATCTTCTTCTCCAGATCTCCCAGTCAGAATGCTTCCAAATTTGGGTTACAACATTAGGCCAGGGCCCAGATAAGCTACAGATCCAGTGGTCCTATTTTTACTTTTAGTAACCTTTGACATTTGCAGAACTATGTGGGTGTGTTAGAATTGTAACACCACCTATTATCCTTCTCCAAAACAGTTAAAGGTATTCGTAAAGATCAGCTGGTGATGATTTAGGACTTTCCAACCCATCTCCTCCACGAGTAGCTGTCGTCACATTTGCTGCATGAGAGCGATACAAGTACCAGCCTACTGGTAACAGGGGGAATTGCATCAGTGATACAGCTGGGTCCCCCCAGAAAAGGATGCAGCCAAGCAACCACAGGCTGCATGTGAAAATAAATAAATAAAGTAAATGCTGCCATGAAACTGAAGAATGGGACTGTTGCCTTCTTACTTGTACTGTCTTGATGATATTCTCGGTTTTGCGAATCGGATGCAAGTCTGCGCAATTCTCGACTGCAAAGGGGTTTGCTGTGATTTTAACAGCAATGTGTGTTTGTATGGTCCAGCAATTTTCCTGAAAAGAGTTCTATAAAGGCTTATTTAGTTTTGTTTGAACACAACTGCATCACTGGGCAGGGATGAAGTCGTGATGTGGTTTTTGGATTGCAAGCTGCTGAGATAGTGGAAAATTTTCATGTTTTACAACAAGTATCTTGGTTTGTTTGCTGAATTATTGTCACTAGTGAAGAACCCATCCTGAGATGGGTTAATTCCCCCAGAATTGTTGTATTTCAGCGTGACTTGTAATGCCTCCTCCCACCGGAAGCAGCGATTATGCCAAACATGTTTACAGAGAGAATTGAAACTTTCCTCCTCATCCTGAACCCCCTGGATGGGTTTTGTGTTTTTTAACTGCTGAAGATCCTTCCGTTTACAACCAGTTCTTTTCAACTAATTCTGTTCAGTGGTTCCAGGAGTGAAACGCACAAAGAGACGCTTCTTGAATTGTTGTATGATTGTCATTCCACCTTGGACTGCCAGCTCAACAGGGTGAAAAATAAAGTGGAAAATGCAGAGACGAAACCACTCGAGAGGACATGGTTTCAATCCAAGAAGGAAAAAATGCAAGAGAAAGGTGAGAATCGTAGTCTTTTTTTATTTTGTAACATTGTAACCAAATTAACGCATTTCCTTTGTCATTACAACAGTGGCACGTCTGAGATGTGGAGGAAGTTACTGGTCATTGCATTTGTGTCTGTGAGCTGTTTATTCTGCCTTTTAAAGTCCATAGGATAACCATTGTTCCCTTCCCTTCCATTTCATTATTTGAAGCTGTTAGATCTGTTCAGGGACTTTAAGCAGTTTCTCTGTTTTATGGGTTTTGGCTGCACTTGCAGTTTTTGAAGATATCCTCTCACTGGTTGGTCGGTAAATACGGTCAGATCAGCTGTTGTGCCGCACTTGTCGATATTATTATTTTGCATTCTCTCCAAAGCCAATTGTCTGAAGACTTCTTATTTTTCTTCTTCTTTGTTGTTGTTCTTCCTCTTCTTCGTTATTTTTTTAATCAAAATTCTGTAAAAGACGGCCTGTTTTGTGGAGGATCTACAGTATTTTATAACATTTTTGTTTACTTTGGCCATTCCTTATAGTCTTCTTTCTCAAAGTATTGCCTGCTGTGAGATGTTAGGACATGAACAGTTTCATTATGTGATGAACATTGTGGCACCACTTGTGGGAATGCTTGTCATCACCAGCCGCAAAAGCATTGCAAGAATACGATATGTCCGTCATGGGGAAGAAGAAACGAAAGGAGTTCATAAAGAATCTGAAGCAGAAGAAGCAACAAACGGTGCGTTACTCATTAAAGTTTGTTTTTTTTTGCAGTCCCCAACCTCTGTTTCTTTTCCTTTTTCCACTCGACCTTGTACCCTGTAAGAAATGGAGGCCTATCCTAATATACCTACAACGGGCACCGTGAAGATGGGTTGGCCCTTTACTAATACAGCGGTTGCTATTTGTTACCCAAACAAAGAGTTTAAGTATTCATGACCGAAGACGGTGTATCCCTCCTACGTACCCACAGCCGGAGGAGCGGGCACAGTTTGATATCCTGAAGGCCCACATGTTTGCTGAGCGCACGGCGAAACGTAATCGGCGACAGAAGAGGATTCAAGCGATGCCAGAGACTCGGGCCGCACCAAAAGGTAGTGTCATGTGGTCACAAGTCAATGCCTTGCAGATGGAAGGAGAAGGGGATCCTTTTGAGAGAGGGGTTAGCGAGCGGTTAGAGTTGACTGTTTTTGCCAAAAAAAGTACATGTGTACACATCAAATTCAAAATGTTTTCAGGGTTTACTATTCCGACTGAGTTTGCTGCCAGACTTTTTTTGGGATATGGACGAGGCACCTGTTTCGGAATTAAAAGGCATTTGGCGGCTTTTGTGGCCTAAGCTTCATTTGGATGGAAACATTGTGAGACAATTACTGGTGTTGAAAATTTCTGCTTCAATTTTTCAATGCTTTGTGTCCCAGAACAACTTGCCAAGAAGCAGAAAGTTGGAACCTTTGACAAGGAGCTGACCAACACGTCTAAGAATTGTGTGAAGCAGTTCAGGGCTGTGTGAGTTGGTTTATTTATTTATTCATTTTGCTGCACCTGAGTGTGTTTGTTTGGCTTGCATTACATTCCTATTCATAATTACCTTCCCAAGTTTGTCTCGGCTGTTGATTTCTTGTGGCACATTGATCACCCTTTATTTTATGAACCGCCTGGTAATGTTCGTACTCTCTAGTCACAGCTCAATTTTAGCTATGAGGAATTATTCGGGTTGATCGAAGAAGGGGGGGGGGTATTTGACCAAAGTACTCAGGTTGATGGTGAATTTTAGATTGCTTTTTTTTTTGCGAGGTTGATGGAATAATCCTTTGGACTATTGCATAGCTATCATGTGCAGCCTGTGGTTGTTGGCTGCATCATTTTCTGGGAGTGCGGCTATGCCGCTGATGCAATGCCCCTATTACCAGTGCACTGCTACTCATTTTGCTGACCTCGGAAGGATGACAGGCTGAGTCAACCCCATCTAGTGTTAATTCAATGGTTAAACTGGGGCTCAAACTCAAAAATCCTAAGATCTTAAGCCAGCCACCCTAACCATAAAGCCAACACCAGGTTTGGACTATTGCATAGCTCGTTTGTCAAAAAACTTGGGATATCTTCACTGATATTTTCCTGATGGCCTTTTAAAATTTTAAGCCAATCAAAGAGGAAAAAGTCTCAGGGTTTTAAGGGTCAGCATATAATTGCTGAGAATTATAGTACAGTGTGTCCCGCTTGGAGATACCCATTGCAATTTAAACAAGCACATGCATTGAAAGGTACCCACATCCACCTTCTCCACCACTTCCAGTTTGGAGACATTTAACAAAATTATCCATAACTTTTGTACAAATACCATGGGATATGCCCTGAATAGCATTGGTGATGCGATCTCATAGCTCTTCCGAGGACTGTGGGGGTGTGACATAAAACTTTGTCCTTGATAAACCCACACAAAAAATGTCCCAGGGAGTGAGGTCAGGATATTTGTGGGGGGGGGGGGGGGGAAGCAATGGGTCCACCACGACCGATCCGTTTGTCAGCAGGAACGTTGCATTAAAGAAATTACAAACATTTGAGGGAAATGTGTGGAGGAGCGCCATCTTGTCTCCGGTACGTTGAACGCCTATCCACGTTTTTGCGGTAGTTGAGGTACCGAGAATGTGGACATGTTCCGTCTTAAACAAAACTTCAGACTACTCTAACTGTTCCATAATCGATTTCGATTTAATGGTTGTGTGTGCTTGTTTTATTTGAGGAATTAAAATTGGTACCTCCAAGTGGGACACCCTGTATAATTAATAACTTGCTCACAAATGAAAATGTCAATGTACGAGCATCATTTTGCAATTGGAAGTTGATCATGAAATATTTTTTTTAATCTATTCTTCAACTTCATTGTGAAGCAACTTCAAATCTCTTTCCTCTGTCAATGGAAACTTAAACTCCTACCCTCCTTGGCTGGGAATCAGGACTGCTACAAACATTGAACCCTCCCCCTCCGATCCCCTCTCCCTCCCTTGTTATTAACCTTGCAAGATAAATACCTAATGCTTGTCGGTACTTCCTTTTTTTTTTTTGAGCCTTTATTTTTGTTTTTCTCCTGCCTATAGAATTCTCTTTCCTATCACACACTTTCCTCCACTGTGTTATTGCCGCACACTTTCATCGTTGGACTTTTATCATTGGCCTTTCTTTTTTTCTGCTTTTAAGATGTTTGTTTGTAGACCAAGTCTATGCTCATGGGATAGCAGGAAGGTAAGGTGATGGAGGGGAGAAATGATTGTACAAACAGTGGAATGACAGGTCAACGTAACAAACAAGGGAAGGAATGATGAAAATAAGGGGGCAGTAGAAGGGAAGAACATGGTAACCTGTGAGTATGAGAGTTTGACTGGAAATGGTTATTTGGAGTAGAAAAGATCACATGCAAAGATGGAGGGTGACATGAGGTGGCTGTGCACTGATTGGGAAGAGTGGGATTGTTATTCTACAAGCAGGAGAAAAGAGTAATAAAGGAGTGGCGGTGAGAAGCAAGTATGGATTTTGGCAGTTTACCAAGAAGGTTCCTGTCGGAACGCTTGCATCCTTGAGGATCTGGAGATGGTCAGAGGGTTGAAAGAGCAGAGCAAGCAAGACTGGGATAGGGCTGGTTGAAAAAAAGGAGAAAAAAGATAGGCCTATGAGAGCAACAGGCCTTGTGCTTCAGCCTTGTGGGATATGCCAATGAGTTTGAAAGCTGTGGATCCCACAGCATCTGGGAGAGAGAGGAGAGCAGCCAGCGTACCCGCCTGTAGGGGGTGGCAGTATTCCATCGGAGCTACAAAGACCTTGTAAGTCATGAGAAGTTCATATTTGCCAAGGAAGGATTCAGCACAACAGATGATGCACAGCCTACAGCTGAAAGTTGTGTAATGTTGACACCGAGATTGAGCAGACGGAGTTTCGATGTGATGGAGGATGGAAAAATGGGCAGCATAAGTAGGGACATACAGACGAAATAAGGGAACCAAGTGGGCCGACTGGACAAAGAATGTGTGAGCATTTATAAAAAGGTGACAAACGGTAAATGTTTAAACCTCCAGGTGGATGGGAGAGGATAGTCGGAATGTAAAAGTTTGGGAATAGGAATCGGTGATGACATGAAATGGTGATTGCTCGCTACTTTAAAGGATGGAGAGAAGAACATGATTGAAAAGACTGAGGGAGGTGAATCAAAAGAACAGCGGGCAAGAGATTTTATGAGGGTAATAACGTTTGTGTTGCCAGCACAGAAAGTGCGGCTGAGTCACACTCGGGGGCGAATGCATGAAAGGGCAGGAACAAGACCATAAATGAGGTGATATAAAATTGCTGGACCAAGAAGCTGTCTGTCATAGGGGAAGACTCGGCCTTTGCACCAAAGCCTCATATTAAGTAACACAAATTAGCTTCAGTACATTGGATTCCACTGCTCCCAAGGGTTCTCGGTGAGATATGGCAACACCAACCCTTATGGGACATCCGTACTGCAGAGCACTGTGGACGAATACTTTGCACTCTGCTATGAGCTGAGAGTGCCTGAGGAATGGCAACTCTGCGGAGGATTCCAAGGCGCTTCCCTGCCATGCCAGTGTTGACGTAAACTTGTGAAAATCACTGTTACCGTTGTGCAGTGCCGAGTTCACTTTGTCGTCCATGCATGGTAATGCCCCATAAATATCCTTCCTGTGACCCCTCCACCCCCATTTAATTTTATTTTTCTACTTTTTATCCCTTTGCCACGTATTCTTGCGTTCTTTTTCAGAACGGGATGTTTGTATGTACGTCCATTGTTCGCCTGCTGCTCTTTCTTCCTGTGTTGGTTAAACTCCCTTGTCCTTTGTTGTCTTGCTCCTCCATGCGTCTCCATTCTTGCATGTCAAAAAGTGCGTAGCTGCTGTGCTTAGAAGTACGGAATGTCTGGCTGAGCATGCATTGGAATTTTCTGATGTCATTTGTTCTTGATGAGCTCGGCTTGCCGCTCTAACACGTCTCTGCTGCCCAGACTTGTAGGTACTTCCCTAGAGACTGTGACATTATTTCCGGTTGTGCATCCAGACTAAACAATTGTTACCTAACTGGCATAATGCAAACTGCCTATTTGTGCCATGAAAGCTGTTGGCGCACTTACCAAACCATCCTCCTTCCTTTGGTGTATTTCCTGCAGATCTTTTCAAGACAGGAAAAATGTCGGTGGGGCAGGGAACAAAAAAGGAAAGCAATTCAAATCCAAAATGAGGTAATGTTGGAGTTCCTAATCCCAAGCTGACTCCGTTTCGGATTTTTCTGACCTCCCACCTTCCCTTTTCCTCTGCCACCCCTCTCTCCTTCTCTTGCCCCCCCTGCCCCCCCCCATTCTCCACCTTCCGAGCTAACTGTAATTGATGCTGTGTAATTGTGGTGCATATACTGATTTTGTGGCCAGCGATGTCATCCTTCACAAAACTAAAAATGAAATTAACATTGAAGGTGTACCATCATGCTCTGCATGTTTGTAAAAGACCGATGCAGCAAGCTTGTGAACTCGGCACATTTTTGGCGGGGAAATATTTTCAGGAGAACCTAACCTCCCTCCCCCCCACCCCCCACACTCCCCCAAACCTCTGTTTTTGCACTGCTGAGATGTTGTGTCACAAATATTGTACAATGACAATAGATTTGTTTGACTGCAAAAAAACAATTATGATGGAAAACGGATATAAAGTCGTTTTTGAGGATAGCGAAGGCAAAACGTCTTTTTGAGGCATTAATATATTGGAGATCTGAGATCACACTTCCTTCCTGTCTGGATCAATAATTTGAGGGTCGTTATTTTACTGTGTCCAGAAGTGTTTTGGGAGTGACCGTTTTGGCTGTCTCTTGCACCTCCTCATACGTGCCCAGAGTCAGCGATACCTTGGCATTCCACATGGGGTCAGACAAACAGGAGTGTCATTAGTGATACATTGTTCAGAGATAGCTCGTAGCATCACGGCTGATACGAGGGAAAGCCCCTTCGATCTACTGTTGTGAGTAATGACGATGAATATGCTAAGTTTTATAGAGAGTTTGTTTTCCGTAATACTATACAGCAGAGAAGGGCAAAGAAAGTCATCTGTTGCTGCTGCTGCTGCTTCTTTAGAATGCAACACACAGTTGTAAACAACACAACACAACACACAGATGCATTACCCCTTGTAAAAGTCAGAGCAGGAATTTGTCATTTGTTCAGGGTGCTGGTAATAGCTCACCTACAGTTTGCGAAGGACGCTGTCCACCAATTAATGCTGGACGGGACGCCAAGTTTAACGTCCAATCAAGCGACGGGGCACACATTGCTGCTTCGACCTCCCGACAAAACACAAACATGACAGTTTAGAGCTGGACAGCTCATAGGCTGTACTCCTCTAGGCTATCCTGCCAGCCACAAAGAAATAGTCGTGTCTGTATTATTCTCTTTATCTCGTTCTTGCTCTGCATTGATTGGGAAGAATATTTTGGAACTGTTGGGTTCAGAGACTGCATGAAGTGAATGGAGAAACTTTTTTAAAATCTCTCCTTTCTTCACATATTTGACTGAGGAATTGCAAGAATGTATTGCTGTTCAGTTGTGGAAACTGTATTTGTGGCACATTTTGTATTTACAGCCAGATCCAGATTCCTATTGTGGAGACTTCATTCCAATTATATATTTCACCTTGTCTGTCTAATTATTGTATCCTGTGTTGTACAGACATTCAAGACGAGGTTATTTTCAGACTTCAGTAACCCTAACTATGAGCTTGAGGGGGCTTTTCCCTTTGGGCTTTGTGTCCCAGTCCACCGGCCTTTTGCATAATTTTTATGCCTCAGCTGATGATGTCGCTGGAGGCATTATGTTTTGGGGTTTCCCATAGGTCCGTGCATCCGTACGTCTGTCTGCCCGTCCGTGATAGGTTTTCATTACCGCGATAACTTAAGAACGGCTGAAGGGACCCAAGTCAAACTTAGTTCAAGTATGTATGATGATTTAAAGATAAACTGATTAGATTATGGGATCAAGAGGTCAAACGTCAGAGATCCTGTTAGGTAAAAATTCTGTTACCGAGCTAACTTGTGAACCAGTGATGCGATTTTCACCAAACTTGGTATAAGTAGAATATTGTTGCAGTTCTGGAAACCGCATCTCTCCAACACCAATAGCAGCCAACATACAGTGGTCCCCAGTCAGTTTTCATTATTGTACGTTCAGATAGTCCCTTCTTGTCTCGTGGGTCGAACGGGACAGTGCGTTATGTAAATCTCATAGCGAGATCTGAATAAACCTCTGAACTTCATTCCTATTCTTTTTATCTTGCCAAAACGAAATTTTTGCAAGATATGTTAGTCAGCTTGTATGTTTTTTATTTTATTTTATTTTATTTTTTTTTGTTTGTCTGTAATCACGTATAAAAAATTCTGCAGAGCACAGTTATCATTGGAAATTTTTGTAACTTCGCATATCAGAGGCCTATAGAGGTCCCTTTCAGCGCATAAAAATTTGAAGGTCAAGGTCACTTTGTCGCAAATCAGGGGAGTAGAGGAAACCCTTATTTTTTGAGTAATTTTGATCGGATCGTCTTCAATCTTCATGGGAATATAGATCATGGTCTGGCGCTCAGCTGATTAATTTTTGGTGGCGATTGGCCTTGACCTTCATGGGTAGCGCCTAAGGTCAAACATATTTGACCCCAAGGTCAAATTTTCAAGTTTTAGGAACCATATCGTGTAGTACCTCAAATTGAACACCTCGATGAGTGCTTTCTTGATATGTCAAGCTTGAGACATTATGATGTCATTTGGTGACGTTATGAGGCAAACGCTTATTTTTCATGGTTACTCTAGAACGATTCTCATCGGAATCTCTCGTAGGCAGATATTCCTCAAGGAGTCGCTCCTGGTGGATAGCAGCTCTGTTCACCTCAGTGTGACCTTAAAGAAGTCACACGTGGTCACCTTTTGGCAAGATACGGGTCACCCTGCGGGTGACATTGGTTTATTTCTTTTTCGCTATTCCTTCGGTAAATCCGAGCAACGGATCCTCACGTGAGCCAGCAGGCGCTACGCTCAGACACCCATTGGTAAAAACCACACCATTCGCGCGCGCAAGAAGCCATTCGCGCAAGAATGCGTCCTCACAGAAGACCAAGGCAGCAGTAGAAATCAACCATAAACGCCAGTGCTGCATGGAGCACGTGCAGCACGATGACCCCCCCCACCCACTTTTCAGGCGATCAGAGGCATAACCAACACACCAAATGCTAACAACATATAGTATGCACGTGGCGCACTCTTCTTCAATCCGAATCTCCATGTAATAATTTTATCCAATCCTTTCCCTCAATTCCCTGACACAGATCAGAGCTGGCACTGTGCACCCCACCGCCTCTGATAACCACGAACACAATGTTCGATGGCGGGCAGACCCGTGCGCTGAACACATGTACAATGGCGGACTCGCGTGCACTGGATGGGCCATGCTCGATGTCGGGGGAACCCGCGTGCTGACCACGTGTACAATGGTGGACCTGCGTGCTGACCACGTGTACAATGGCGGACCCGCATGCACTGTACGGGGCATGCTCTGGTGGGCGGACCCATGCGCTGACCACGTGTACAATGGTGGACATGCGTGCAGCCCGTGATACTTTATCGTCATACAGAATAATCATCGTACAGGGCATGAATAACACACATCTTTGGTTGGGTCAATAACTTTAAAATAACATCTTACTGTCTGTCTTCGCTCACCACTACGGCCATAAATGTCTCCCGTGGACGGCAGACATCCTCCTGCACCTATGCCTCGATGCAGCTGCTTCCAGGCAGAGGCATGCTGTGTTGCCAGATTACTCGGGATGCGTGGTGCACCACGGAGCAGGCACATTGACCAGCGCCAACCGTGGGTCGCCGGGGCATGGTACGGGGTTCGGTGCAAGGCGATTCATATCACGGGGTTCGGAGCGAGACAATTCCGCAGCTTGGAACCATCTTGCCGAAAGTGGAGTGGAGCCGCTTCCAGCCATCACGGCTGTGCCGCGCAGTGGTCGGGGCCAATCAGAGCGTCCCATTCAGGTGACGACGCATCACTTCGGGGTAGCACGCCCACCCTGCACCGCAGTGTTTATAAAAGGCGGATCGGGAAGCCGTTGGTCCTATCTCTATCTCTATCTCTATCTCTATCTCGATCTCTATCTCGATCTCGATCTCGATCTCGATCTCCAAATCTCTCTCTCTATCTCGATCTCCAACTCTCTCTCTCTCTCTCGATCTCCAACTCTCTCGATCTCCAACTCTCTCGATCTCCATCTCTCTCTCTCTCTCTCTCTCTCTCTCTCTCTCTCTCTCTCTCTCTCTCTCTCTCTCTCTTGATCTCAAACTCTCTCTCTCCCTCTCTCGATCTCCAACTCCTTCTCCACCGACCCACTTGCTGACTCCGCCTTCTCCACCCGCCCGTCTCTGCTCACTCGCCTGCTGATTCTGCCCTTTCTTCACCGCCCCATCGCTGACTCCACCCACCCACCTGAGCCTGTCTGCCACTCCGCCCACTTGCTTCGGACTCTGCCTTTCTCCACACACTCGCTGCTGGCTCCACCCAAGTCCCTCCCTTCATGCCCGACGGTCGCATCTCATTCTCTGGACCGAGGCAAGCTGCACGAAGTGCCACGAAGCAAGAGACGACGCACCAGCTGTCAGGGAGGTATCACCCAGCGGAGCATCCCCCAAAAACGTACTGGTGGTGCGGTCGGGCAATCGTGCAAGGCATTGACAGACCGTTAGCCTCATCTCCTCTCCTTTTTCTCGTCATTAACTCCTCTTCATCGGTGTGTGTGTGTGTGTGTGTGTGTGTGTGTGTGTGTGTGTGTGTGTGTGTGTGTGTGTCATGGTGCCTGTCCTCGTTTAAGTTGAGTGTACAATAATTATATCAGGAGAACTCTGCTCTGTGTCTGCTTTTGTAAGTTGCTTGTATATTGCCGCACCTCTCACATTTCTTCCTACTAGAAGCATCCGCTCCCTATGTGAGCCATCAAGGGGGTCATGTTATTGCTTATTTTACTCCAAGGGGTCCCAAAATTACACACCCAAAAAATGGTTGCGATCGGTTCAGCCGTTTTTGTGGTACCTGGGAACAGACAGATGGACAGATGGTGAATTATAGTAAGATTCCTGCTTCAGACAACAATAAACAACATTCACTGTGCCACATACCTTTCCTTGCCTGCCTGTAAATAAATCCTTTGTAGAAATGTTCCCAGCTTGTTTTTGTCTGTTCTTTCATTGATCCAGCATGGTCCGTATCCTAACCTAGCCGGACTTTATTCCCAACGATCCGTTCCTTTTAGCCCGTACGTCCTTGGCAGTGTCGCTTAGCTGCAACTGATCCGGTAAAGTCATCCGGTTCGGACAAGGTGTACCGAGGGTGTGTCCCCCGGTAATTATATCACGTGGTTATTTTTTAGGTAACCGAATGAACTCGACGGAGTACCCTAAGTCACGTGGTTGAATTATTGGCGTTCACGGTCGGTTAGTGACCCGCCACGTCACGGAATTATCCGTGTGCGACGGCCTGCAATTCTGGGGAGTCTGGTGGGAACCCGAGATAGCTTCCCCCCCTGGTGGTCTTCTCACCCGACCATCGGCCCCCAACAATATACTGTATTATGATGCAAAGATGAACTGATTAGATTTTGCTGTCAGAGGTCAAGTCAGGTAAACATGTGATACTTGAGAACAGCTGATGGGATTTAAAGCAAACTTGGTACAAGTATGTATAATGATGTAATAATGTTGGCGGAGGCATATCGATCGACGTCACGACTTCAAAAAGTTCCGTTTTGTGTTTGTTTTCTTTAATGTTGGCATGTATGTGGCCATTGGGAATGAGCTTTGCTGTTAAAAAAAGCAGGTACAGTTAATATATATATATATATATATATATATATATATATATATATATATATATATATATATATATATATATATATATATATATATATATATATATATATATATCACAACTTGCAGGTGACAACATCGAACAAACTGGGCAGGTGATTGAGTTGAAATTGGGTGCTGATGCAGGTGTAAAGTTCATTTCTTCTGGGCAAGCCTCCTATGGCTCAAATTCTGCACTGTATGTACAGTGGCCTGTAAAAGTGTTGACCCTCCTCTAAAAAAAATTCACATTTTGATGCCACGTGATATTATTTTATGATGTTTCAAATCAAACGTAATATTTTGAGTCTTCCCAAACTACTCCAAAGTGAAAAATCTACAAAATGCAGATAAAGTGTGAATAAGTTTGATTAACAGAGAAAATCAGATGATTCGCAGTAACATAAGTATTCAAACTCTTTGCCTAATGAACACAAAATCACTTCAGGAGCAAATTATTTGTTTGAAAGGTAACGGAATAAGTGTAATAGGTTACATTTGAATGTAATCAGTGGTTTAACTTAAATTTTAAGCTCCCCCACTCCCCAAAAGGAGTTTTAAGATGCAACTCACTTGGTCAATCAACAAGGCAATTACGAAGACCAAGGAGCTTTCCAAAGAAGTCGGACATAAAGCGGTGGAGAAGCACCGTTCAGGAGAGGGTAAGAAGAAGATTTCAAAATCACTAATTAACTCTTTAAGTACGGTGGAATAGATCATTAAGAAGTGGAAGACGTATCATACCACCCAGCCTCGACCCAGATCAGTTCACCCGTACAAACTCAGCGGCTGGGCAAGCAGGAAACTGGTTCGCGATGTCACTGTCAATCCTACAATGACTTTGAAAAATCTCCAAGGCTCCATATCCGAGATGGGGGTCAGTGTTCATCAATCAACAATATCCCATTTCCTTACAAAGCTGGTCTCTATGGACAGGTAGCAAGAAAGAAGCCATTACTGAAGAAAGCCGCATCTAAAAGCTCGTATGGAGTTTGCAAAAAAGCATCTTCATGATACTACAGGCATGTGGAGAAACGTTTTGTGGTCAGACGAGACCAAAATTGAACTTCTTGGTCTAAATTTAAAGTGTTACACCTGGTGCAAACCTCATACTGCACGTCACTCAGTCAGCACCATCTCTACTGTCAAGCATGGTGGTGGCAGCATCATGTTTATGGGGCTGCCTTTCATCAGCAGGGACTGGCAAGCTTGGCATGATAGAAGGGACAATGGACGGTACAGAGTAAAGGAGAATCCTTTATGAAAATCTGCTTGAGTCGGCCATGAATCTGAAACTGGGTCAGAGTTTCACATTTCAGCAGAACAATGATCTGAAGAACAAAGCAAAAGCCGCACTGGAGTGACTAAAGAAGAAGAAATAAATGTTCTTGAGTGGTCCAGTCAGTCCTGACTTGAACCCAATTGAATATTTATGGCGAGACTTGAAGATTGCAGTCCATCCATCGACAATCCCCATCAAACTTGGAAGAATTGGAGCAATTTTCATGTGAACAATGGGTAAAGATTTCACTATCTCACTTTGTAAAGCTGGTGAAGACCTACCCACAAAGACTCATAGCAATCATTGCCACAAAAGGTGTTTCCAGCAAGTACTGACCAAACGGGGTGAATACTTTTACAACCAGCAAATTTTGATTTGTGCATGTTTATTGCAGGTATTCCTGACATGTGACCTCCTTCAATGACAACAGTGTTTAGTTTGATCTCTTCAGTTATTAATAAATAAGTTCATTTTGAAAAATTGTTTCTACATGATTTGTAAACCTTTTAAACTATTTAGTGTGTGTGTGTGTGTGTGTGTGTGTGTGTGTGTGTGTGTGTGTGTGTGTGTGTGTGTGTGTGTGTGTGTGTGTGTGTGTGTGGTTTGTCTGTCACGCTACTCCTCATAAAGTTGTGGCCCAATTACATCCAGACTTGCTACATCGGACCAGCTTGACCCCAATTAGTACATAGTCTTGGGTGGGTGGGGCGGGGAGGGGAGGTTGGCGGGGTTGGACACAAATCCTTGATGTAAATGTGTATAGTGTGGCGCCACTCCAGGTGGGTGAGTGTATTACAAGTCCCCACCCTTTGCAGTACAGTCTTCCTGTCCCCAGGTTTTCCATTGCAGTGAGGTGTTTTGAATTACACGTTTGAATAAGGATATTAACACAACCTCCCGAGCCAGTCTGTCGGGAGCGGGTGCTTCTTGTTCATCTGAATGTGACATTATTGTTCGGGGGTGAATCCTTTTGCAGCCCACTTGATATTTGTAGCATTTTGCAGTACGAATGGCTGATTATAATATTTGGAAGAAGCCGATGTCCGCTGTCCATTGCTGTGATGATGGAGTCTCAGAAACCATAGTTTTGTTATCTTGTTTTGGTTGTGGACCATGTGTACTTGGACGAAGCATCATTAGGTCTTGGCAATGGTTAACGGGCTTTTGGGCACATTTTATTTGCCCGCTACCTGCTGAAACCATAAATCTGATGCTCTTGGATGTGTTTTACCGACCGCGTTTGTGTCTGTGCTGCACGGCTCTGTACCTGGCGAAATACACACAGCATATTGTACGTTTTAAGTCACATGAGCTCTTTCTCTAACACGTTTGTAAATACGTGCAGTTGTGTATCTTCTGCTGAAATGTCCCAAATCTGTGACTCGTTTTAGCCTGGGAGTGACAAGTGAATTGATTGTGACCTGCATGTGATGTATAATGTGCCTCAATCTTGTCTCGCAGGTTCAAGAGGAAATGAAAGTCCACGTGGATGAGGTGTTGAACGGGGATTCGTGCAGATGTTCAAACGCTTTGGATGGGAGTGTGCGGATGGTTCAAAGAAACCTGTTTTGGTGCATTGTCGGAGTGGCTTTTATTTTTATTTTTATTTTTATTTTTGCATTAAGCATGAACCTCAATCTCTGAAATGGAATGTACCATGATTAAGAAAAGAAAAAAAAAATCCTTCCATTTGGCACAATGGTTCAAATGTGTCGTAATCCATTTGCCGTTTCGATCTGCGGTTTGTACGTGAAAATGCAAATGGTTTCCAAATTCCAGTTGTGGTTTGAATTTCCATTCCCATCGTGAAACGTGTGCAATCTGTCAATTTGAGAAACCCGGTTGGAGATGCGGCAATTTTCATGTATTCTCTCTCGATCAGTTTAAAGTATTCCTCGTAACAAACTGCTGAACACAGTGAATGTTCTTTGGGATTCTTACTCTGGTGCTGAATGATCAGTCCTTTTGCATCACTGTTTTCCAGTGACATTCCCAACCATACCACAATGGTATTTTCCAGTGATGAGAGGTGTCATGCCGTCATGCTCCCATATGCCTCTTGCAGGCCACAGTCAGTTGGTATCTTGTAACGGAGTGACTGACGACGTAACCCTCTTTGAAGAAGTTTTTCTAAGAATGTATGGTTCCATCAATAACCGTAGACATGGACTTTTCATCCTTAAGTGTTTCAAATGTTCCGTGTCACGGCATCACGACGAGTGTCCTTTCCTGTAAGGCTGCTTGCTTGAGGATGGCCACTCACTAGATTTCTCTGGGACATGTTGAAAAAAGACATATTGACATAAACCAATTTGGTTCTTCGGTGCAAAACGGCATCCTTTACGAAGTTGGAGAAGGTTATTTTGGCCAAATAGTGATGAAAAGCAATTCTCACCAGTTGTATAGATTTGTAAGCATCCTTGTGTTTTCAGGAACCGATGCAATAAATACCTGTTTTGTATAAAAAGCACTAGGCCTGGTTCCATTGTAGTTATCATAATTTATTGATCACAGCGGAGTGGGTTTCACACCATTTTCATCTGCACAATGTTTCTTTTGGGTGGATCCTGACCCTGAAAGGTGTGTGTGTGTGTGTGTGTGTGTGTGTGTGTGTGTGTGTGTGTGTGTGTGTGTGTGTGTGTGTGTGTGTCCTCTATAACTCCAAAACTATAAAACCTTGCAGCCTGAAACTTTGCATGCATACGAAGAAAACTCCAAGGAAGTGCTCGAGCGAAAAATGGGTGTTTGGGTTAATTAAAACACCCCTTTAGAAGCTAATCAATGGCTTTATTTAATTATATCCTTTATCAGGCACATCCTCAGTCACCACTCCCAATGGGGTCTTCAGGCGTATCCCAGGTAACATCGCTGGGGTCTGAAGCTGCCATCTTTTTTGACTTGCTCAACTGTACCTTGACTTGGAACAGGCCGCAATGATTTCTTTACGATAGTTTTTATTGTTTTTTTTTTTTTCTTTTTCTACTTTCCCCATTCATATTATTGAATGCCCCTTCATCATAGCTACAAATCGCTTTTGTAAGTGCTATACTTTTCAAATTAGGAGCTTGGAGCGATTTCATGCATTATGAGACGAATTTCCATGATCTACTCTCACAGATTGATTAAAGTATATCATTGAAATATTATTTTAGTTTTGAGGATCGGATATTGTCCGGAGGATTAAATAACTGTCAATCTGTTGTGAAATCTGCTAATTTAAAGAAATAATGAGTCTTATAACTAAGCAGATATACCTATTTACTTTAAGCAAGCAAGGCTATGTTCCCTCCTCCATACATTCATAAGAAAATGTTAAATTTTCAAAGCATTAAACTTATCTTTTTCTGCTTATTGGAGAATTATATTGATTGAACAAAAAATTTAGGAATGTGCCAAAATTAACCAGCTTCATTGAGCTACATGATTTAATGTATTCATTGCTGGAGTTCATACCCTGTGCCTTTGAGGGACTGCCTTTCCATAGCATGTCAGACCTGTGTCTATATTTTTGGAGGTTTCGTGAGATCCTCTCCTGGGAATCAAAGCAAATCTGGTAAGAAAAAACAGACGTTAAAAAAAAAAGTTTTAACGTTTGTGCAGATTGCAGGTGAGCAGGCAACATGGTGGCAATTTTCTGCAATGTTTATTTCACGGGCGATTGAACTTTGCAATGTTTCCATGGTTGTTCTGCATTAACCAGCAACTCTTGTGGATGAAGTCATTATTTGGACAAATTCATTTTATTTCATGAGCTACTGTGTGCACGGTGAAGTGAAGTTAAAGGCTTGAAAGGTAAAGGGATCCTACATGGTATGCAGCGACAGCCTGGCCAATCGTTCCTGATCAACCAATTAATTGGAGTGCTTGAATGAATGCTTAAGCCACTTGCCGAACACTCATTGTCGAGAGCGGTACCGCTCTACGTCATTCTAAGTGAGTGATTCGTGCTCCACGTCACCCTGAGCGAGTGGTTCGTGCTCCACGTCACCCAGAGCGAGTGGTTCGTGCTCCACGTCACCCAGAGCGAGTGGTTCGTGCTGCACGTCACCCTGAGCGAGTGGTTTGTGCTGCACATCACCCTGAGCGAGTGGTTCGTGCTGCACGTCACCCTGAGCGAGTGGTTCGTGCTGCACATCACCCTGAGCGAGTGGTTCGTGCTGCACGTCACCCTGAGCGAGTGGTTCGTGCTGCACGTCACCCTGAGCAAGTGGTTCGTGCTGCACGTCACCCTGAGCGAGTGGTTCGTGCTGCACGTCACCCTGAGCGAGTGGTTCGTGCTGCACGTCACCCTGAGCGGGTGGTTCGTGCTGCACGTCACCCTGAGCGGGTGGTTCGTGCTCCACGTCACCCTGACCGGGTGGTTCGTGCTCCACGTCACCCTGACCGGGTGGTTCGTGCTCCACGTCACCCTGACCGGGTGGTTCGTGCTCCACGTCACCCTGACCGGGTGTTTCGTGCTCCGTCAACCTGACCGGGTGGTTCATGCTCCGTCACCCTGAGTGGGTGGTTCGTGCTCAGTCACCCTGACCGGGTGGTTTGTGCTCCGTAACCCTGACCGGGTGGTTCGTGCTCCGTCACCCTGAGGGAGTGGTTCGTGCTGCACGTCACCCTGAGCGAGTGGTTCGTGCTCCACGTCACCCTGACCGGGTGGTTCGTGCTCCACGTCACCCTGACCGGGTGGTTCGTGCTGCACGTCACCCTGAGAGAGTGGTTCGTGCTGCACGTCACCCTGAGCGAGTGGTTCGTGCTGCACGTCACCCTGAGGGAGTGGTTCGTGCTGCACGTCACCCTGAGCGAGTGGTTCGTGCTCCACGTCACCCAGAGCGAGTGGTTCGTGCTCCACGTCACCCAGAGCGAGTGGTTCGTGCTCCACGTCACC
>BROF01002810.1:101661-117181 GCA_024346535.1 Eptatretus burgeri
GTGTGTGTGTGTGTGTGTGTGTTTGAACAGAAACCATTGTGAAGCAAAGGAAGATAATTGGTGGAATATGCCGGTGACATTCGAATAGGTGAGATATGGGGGAGAGCAGCAATGAAAGGGTTTCAGAAAGAGTTAAATTCAATGGTGAGAGAGATAAAGTAGTACAATAGACAAGGAGGGTAGAGTCGAGTTTTCAGAGTCTGATCGTTTTGCAGCCAAGCCATGTGCACAGCAGCACACACTCTGTCCTGCACAATGCTCAAAATCATGTTGGCCCCTTGTCACGTCTGTGTCTGCTCTCCTACCATCATCTTTCTCAACTCAAACGGGGTTAATGTGCTGCAGACTCTTCCTGAGATAAGTCAGAATGTGTATGTAAACTCTGTGTTTTCTCCAAATCTTGAGGACCCAACCGATCCTGCTCTGTCCCCATCTCACCCCCTCGTACCCACTGTTGACCGGACTCTGTCCTTACCCGAGAATGTAAAGTTCAGCCTGGCCTTGACTATGCTTTGGAGATGGGTCAAGAGGGTATCAGTAGTGTTGTACCCATGTTCTCAAATCCTGATCTACCATTTTCGCTTCCCATTTGTCTGCACTATTCAGTCCATCCTTTTTTGGCTGCCGCCTTTCCTTGGAAAATCAGAGCTACTCAGTCTACAAGGCCTTTGTGCATAGCTAAATGGAACGTTGCTCTCCACTATGGCGGGTACCCAAGCATCACATCTGCATCTCTGGGATTCTGTGCAATATAAAGCTCTCAACATCATTGTGATCTTCTACAATAAGGACGAAGCACAAGAACTGTTGCTTTCACATCACAGACAGGTTGGTGGTCTCCATTTTCTACCTCCTCCTCTCTAATATCATTCTCTCAGTACTCTGACCCTCCCCAGCAACTTCAAGATATTCCAATACCCCTACTAAACTTCCAAAATCCAAACCCAATTGCAATCCTCAACTCCTTTGTTCCTCACTTCCCCCATCTATGGAACTGCTTTCCAAAGGTTTCTCTTCCCTCCATGGCTTCAAGCAGTGGATTACCATCTCGTGTCATCACCCATCTCGATGCATGACCTTTATGACCCCCATTCACCCTTTTTAACCCAACTGTCATAAGTACTGACTTCAATATTCTCTCCCTCTGCCTCTGTTCCTTTTATGCGTTTATTTATTCACTTGCCAGTTGTGCTTATTATTGCCCTGCTTCCCCACTGTCAATTTATACTTGCTCTTCCATGAGCCTCGCTCTTGTAGAGAGTAATTAAAAGCGATGGTGTTGGTTTGAGAGCCTTTTCATCTCTCGTATGCAATTTGACTGTCAATACTGACACCCACACGTAGCTCTCTTGCCTGGACCCATGTGCCAATCAGCATGTCGTTGATGTCCTCGAGATTTCTTTGTTGTATCCTCGACACATACTGCCACTGACGCCATACTCTGCGACAGTGTCTTAAATGTCTTCAGGACTTCCCCACCTAAACCCACTGCACTGTTGTTTGCTTTTGTGATGCTTCCAGAGCTCTTCTGCGACAATGGCTGGTCATGCACCATGGCTTGCAAGTAGCTGTGGCTTAAGGTGGTCATCTCTTCTTCAACTCCCTCTTTCTTTGTCTCATTCCCCATGCATTCCCATTCTCAGCACCCTCCGATCTGGCTTGAATTATAAAAACTTTTTTTTTAATTGTGTGTGTGTGTGTGTGTGTGTGTGTGTGTTTTCACCTCTCGGCCATCATGCCTGCCCACCTGGTTCGTCAATTGATTGATTGCTTTCTCGGGCAATAGTTCTTCAAGTGTGGATACAAAATGGCTTTGTCTTTTCAGAAATTCATTCACACTATGTTACACTGCTTGCTATGTCAGAGTATTACATTCTGAACAGCAGTTCCGACACTATAAAGAAATTCATGCACCCAGGTGTTCTCGTGTTCTATGTGAACGGCTATTTTCAGCTGTGAATGCCAACCGTTACAAGAAATCTCACAATTACATGATCTCAGGCCGAACCGACACTTACTTTTCACTTTTGTTAAACAATTGAAATGCAACACAAGGGCGCAAGGATAAAACGAATGGCGTAAAATGCAGAGATTCTGGAAACCATTTTCTGATGTTTGGCTTTGATTGTCCAAATTGGCTGGAACGTTTAATGTTGGAGAAAAATGATAATGTAACAAGACATCAGCAGAGGTAGTAGTAAAAATATAAAAAATCCAATTGTGACTGTGAACCAAAGTACAGCATGACAGTAGATACCAATGAAACGTTTCAGGTGCAGAAGAGTGCATTGCTACACCTGGTGCTGTGAAAAGGCCGAGAGGTAGTACTTACGGCCTGATTCACAACACCAGCTTGAGCAGGACACCAGACTTTGGATAATAGGTCATCTCAGCAGCTGAAGTGTGAGATCCTCGGGATGATGCTTCCAGACTGCTGGTGAAAAAAATTACATGAGGGATGTTTAAACAGGTTGGAACGAGATACTCGTCGTAGTCCAAAGAACACCAGGGATTTAAAAAATACCTTTTCAATATGCAAGTACAGATAAGAGTGTATGATGAGAAAGAAATCTTTCATATGTGTATAATATATATATATATATATATATATATATATATATATATATATATATATATATATATACACAAAGTTTTGTATTGTATGATTGATTGTTATATGCTGCTTTGTGTTGTATGGTTGATTGGTCGATACTGCTTTGTATTGTGTAATGATTGATTGGTATTGTATGATTGTTTGGGAGATACTGCTTTGTATTGTGGAGTGATTGATTTGTATGATTGTTTGGTAGATACTGCTTTGTATTGTGTAATGATTGATTTGTATGATTGTTTGGTAGACACTGCTTAATATTGTGAAATGATTGATTGGTATTGTATGATTGTTTGGGAGATATTGCTTTGTATTGTGGAGTGATTGATTTGTATTGAATGATTGGAAGATGCTGCTTTGTGTTGTGTAATGATTGATTGGTATTGTATGATTGTTTGGGAGATACTGCTTTGTATTGTGGAGTGATTGATTTGTATGATTGTTTGGGAGATACTGCTTTGTATTGTGGAGTGATTGATTTGTATGATTGTTTGGTCGATACTGCTTTGCATTGTGTAATGATTGATTTGTATGATTGTTTGGTAGACACTGCTTAATATTATGTAATGATTGATTGGTATTGTATGATTGTTTGGGAGATATTGCTTTGTATTGTGGAGTGATTGATTTGTATTGAATGATTGTTTGGTAGATACTGCTTTGTATTGTGTAATGATTGATTTGTATGTTTATTTGGTAGATACTGCTTTGTATTGTGTAATGATTGATTGGTATTGAATGATTGTTTGGTAGATACTGCTTTGTATTGTGTAATGATTGATTGGTATTGAATGATTGTTTGGTAGATACTGCTTTGTATTGTGTAATGATTGATTTGTATGATTGTTTGGTAGATACTGCTTTGTATTGTGGAGTGATTGATTTGTTTTGAATGGTTGGTAGATACTGCTTTGTATTGTGGAGTGATTGATTTGTATTGAATGATTGGAAGATGCTGCTTTGTATTGTGTAATGATTGATTGGTATTGTATGATTGATAGATACTGCTTTGTATTGTGTAATGATTGATTTGTATTGTGTAATGATTGATTGGTATTGAATGTTTGGTAGATACTGCTTTGTATTGTGTAATAATTGATTGGTATTGTATGATTGATAGATACTGCTTTGTATTGTGTAATGATTGATTTGTATTCCGTCATGATTGATTGGTATTGAATTATTGTTTGGTAGATACTGCTTTTTATTGTGTCATGATTGATTGGGATTGAATGATTGTTTGGTAGATGCTGCTTTGTATTGTGTTGTGATTGATTTGTATTGTATTGTATTGTATGATTGATTGGTGGATGCTGCTTTGTCTTGTGTAGTGATTGATTTGTATTTTATTGTATGATTGTTTGGTAGTTACTGCTTTGTATTGTGTAGTGATTGATTTGTATTGTATTGTATGATTGTTTGGTAGTTGCTGCTTTGTATTCTGTTGTGATTGATTTGTATTGTATTGTATGATTGATTGGTAGATGCTGCTTTGTATTGAGTTGTGATTGATTTGTATTGTATGATTGATTGGTAGATGCCACTTTGTATTGTGTTGTGATTGTATTGTATTGTATTGTATGATTGTTTGGTAGTTGCTGCTTTGTATTGTGTTGTGATTGCATTGTATTGTATTGTATGATTGTTTGGTAGTTGCTGCTTTGTATTGTGTTGTGATTGTATTGTATTGTATTGTATGATTGTTTGGTAGTTACTGCTTTGTCTTGTGTAGTGATTGATTTGTATTGTATTGTATGATTGTTTGGTAGTTACTGCTTTGTATTGTGTAGTGATTGATTTGTATTGTATTGTATGATTGTTTGGTAGTTGCTGCTTTGTATTCTGTTGTGATTGATTTGTATTGTATTGTATGATTGATTGGTCAATGCTGCTTTGTATTGTGTTGTGATATTGATTTGTATTGTATTGTATGATTGATTGGTAGATGCTACTTTGTATTGTGTTGTGATTGATTTGTATTGTATTGTGTTATATGATTGATTAGTAGATGCTGCTTTCTATTGTGTTGTGATTGATTTGTATTGTATTGTATGATTGATTGGTCGATGCTACTTTGTCTTGTGTAGTGATTGATTTGTATTGTATGATTGATTGGTAGATGCTGCTTTGTATTGTGTTGTGATTGTTTTGTATTGTATTGTATGAGTGATTGGTAGATGCTACTTTGTATTGTGTTGTGATTGATTTGTATTGTATTGTATTGTATGATTGATTGGTAGATGCTGCTTTCTATTGTGTTGTGATTGTTTTGTATTGTATTGTATGATTGTTTGGTAGTTGCTGCTTTTTATTGTGTTGTGATTGTATTGTATTGTATTGTATGATTGATTGGTAGATGCTTCTTTGTATTGGGTTGTGATTGATTTGTATTGTATGATTGATTGGTAGATGCTGCTTTGTATTGTGTTGATTGTATTGTATTGTATGATTGATTGGTAGATGCTGCTTTGTATTGAGTTGTGATTGATTTGTATTGTATGATTGATTGGTAGATGCCGCTTTGTATTGTGTTGTGATTGTATTGTATTGTATTGTATGATTGTTTGGTAGTTGCTGCTTTGTATTGTGTTGTGATTGTATTGTATTGTATTGTATGATTGATTGGTAGATGCTGCTTTGTATTGTGTTGTGATTGATTTGTATTGTATGATTGATTGGTAGATGCTGCTTTGTATTGTACTTGTACACCCGATTCCCTATGGAGGCAACATAGAATGTTACATGGGGGTGTGGGGGGGGGGGATCATGTGTACGTGCACACCATGCAGATGGTGGTTTGTTAATATCCTGGCCACATGGCCACAATTATTCCCACGTTATTGTGGGGTAGGCTGGGGGAAGCCTGGCCCGAATCTTTCACGGACCGGCAGGCCAGGCCTGACATTTGACTAAGGTTAAGGCAGGAATTTGCAATTTGTTCAGGATGCCACCGATAGCTCACCTAGTCTTTTTGAAGAACACCGTAGGATCTTTCAAGTCCACCAGCTAATGCTAGCAGATGGGATTCCAGTTTAACGTCCAAACAACAAATTGATGAATCGCCCTGCCTGTGAAACACCAGGTTGACAGCTGGGTTGGGATTAAAACCCAGGCCTGACACTTTGGAGAAGAGTGTACACAGCTCAAGGCCATCCTGCCAGTCCCCTGTGTTAATATTGTTATGTTTGTAACAATACGTTTGTTCCGGAAAAAAGGGGGGGGAGGGTAGATGACACCATAGAGCAGACAGGAATGTGTAAAGTAGCATGGTCTGTCTAGGGGTAGTTAGCCAATCTTGATGTAATAAGTAGGGAAACGTTAGCTTAAGAATTGTCTTGTTTGAATGTGAACCATACAGGGGATGGTAATAGTTAGTTAGGGATTATGGTAAAGGAAATTGTGCCGTATAAGTGTATAAGCTCAATATAAACCTCTACTGGGGGCGCCGGGAAACTTGGCACTAGTGTGAGGGAAGGAGTGTTTGTCGCCCCCCAAGGGGCAGAGCACAGATCGCCTAGAGGGGGGAGGAGGAGTTTTTTCTGTTTCCACAAGAGAAGTGGTCGGAGCCTGTTCATGTGGGTGAAGGTTCAAGAGAGAGGATTGAAAGGTCAGAAGAAAATGGCGAACATGAGGAGGAGAGAACTGTGTTTGGCTGAGGATAACAGAAGGGCATTGAGAAAAAGGACTCGGAGGAAAGGTTCTGAGAACAAATTGTGAGGAAAGTGTCAAGGAGGTCATCCTGCCTGCCTGCCTTCACCCTGTACCCGTTTTGGCTGCCTGCCGCTTCGTCTCCCCATTGCCTTGCCCTGTTTGTCGAACGACCTGTGTGTCATCGTCCCCTCATCGCCTGCTCGTCCCCAGTACCACCAGAGTTGAGTCCCTCGGTTTTGTCCCTTTCCCGTGCATGTTTGAGTCTGGTGTGTGGCGCCTTAGATTTCTTTAGATTCGTTTTTATTCACATTGTACATAATTATTTATTATCGATTCAGTATTCCCCCTTTCTTCTCTATCCCAACTCACCGTCGTCTCCTTGTGATCACTATTCCCCTGGTTGCTTGTGGTTTGGGAATCAACCCGTTGGTTTTAAAAATAACTCAGTTTCTCGTGTTTCTCCTCACGATCCGCGTGCAAGTTGTCCGCCATTCACTCAGAACATGTCCACGGGAGTTAAGCCGTTTGGAACATCGCGGGATTTCCCGCCGCGACAAGCTCAACATTCTTTGACGCCACAATATCATTTGACGGAATTGATTAATTTGTGGTTCGAATAATTTTGACGAAAAGTATAACTTGGATGACAGAGGCTGGAGTCATGATTGGAGGAAGATGTATCAACAACCTCAGGTATGCTGATGATACCACTCTGTTGGCAGAAAGTAGAGGACTTGATGAAACTGCTGCAGTCAGTGAAGAAGGAAAGTGAAAAAGCTAATCTTTATTTAAACCGAAAACATATTAAAATCTTGTCAACTGAGAAGATCGATGTGTTGAGAAAGGGTGTGCTCCATTACCAATCAGCTTGTAGAACGCTCGCCAAGTGGCTCGCTTGAATATTTAATAAGACGTAAGATCAGCTTTGTCATTGGAAGGATCAGATCGTGCATGACATGATAACATGTTTCATCATGTCATTGAAAGGATCAGACCGTGCATGACATGATATGTTACATCATGTCATTAAGGGGATCAGACCGTGCATGATATAACATGTTACATCAGGTCATTGAAAGGATCAGACCGTGTATGACATGATAACATGTTACATCAGGTCATTGAAAGGATCAGACCGTGTATGACATTATAACATGTTCGATCAGGTCATTGAAAGGATCAGACAAAATATATTTCTACAGACTCGGAGTTCAAGGCTCGCCACGAGGAGAAGTGCTCGGGTACCTCCCGAATGCCTGGTCCTGAGGCCGCCAGGCACAGATCACGCCATGTACCAGAGGGTTGCTAAGCAACCACAAACGCCGATTGGCACTGCCAATCCTGGCAGGGTTACACGACCTCGTGTGATACCTTACCTGTGAACGGCCAAACCAATTGGGGTCTCGTGCCCTCAGTGCACACCCGGATTACTGCCGAGTGATACAGTGAGTGTGTGCTGGCTAACAAGGGCAAATTATATTGGGGCAGAACTTCCTGGTTAAACTAACATGCAGACCATGCTTGACCGATGAAGGAAAAGATGAAATGAGCTCGGTATATTTATAACGTAAGCAATTTATTCATAAGCAAGGACATGGAAAGGTCATGTGGCACAATGAAGGGTTTTATTACAATATGTACAGCAGGGAAAGCAAGGATTCATGGGGTGTGGCAAAATAAATGCAATCATGCACAAAAAGAAGACACAGGGCAGAGCTACACAGACAAAAATAATACACATTATTTTCTTGTGCGAACATTACAGGTGCCATCAGACATACAGCCGAGGAAATTGGAGTGTTCAGAAAGAGGAGGGGAAGTTGAGGGGTTTAGAGCTCGTTCAGTACCTAGTGCGGCCGATGGACCTGTGCTTTTCCAGTTGCTTAGGATGGGTGACGTGGAAAGAAAACCGTGGGTGTCTATGGCGCGTGAGTGGGACGTGCAAATGCGATGGAGAAGATGAGTGAAGGAATCCATATCAGCAATTGCTTTTTTCGTAATTTGCATCTTCAGCAGACAAGACAGTAGATGGGAGAGACAGCTGTGCAAGATGATAACTTAACGTGGCATGTGATAGAGTCTGTAAATATTAATGGTAATCAGTCTTGGCTGTGGAACGCAGCGGAAGCTGAGCGGTGATGACCCGGCAACGACTCTGTGACTGATCGCTTAGCTCGGTCCTGGTAGGTGTCGTTCTTGCTCGGTACTGTTGGCTCGGGCTTAGCGAGTCAGTCCCCCAATGGCTTGGAGAGCGTCTCACTCGGTGATCTGTCACTGTTTTATGTTACCCAGGAGAAGGAGGAGCCAGAGATAGGCTCAAAAAGCCCTGTAGGCATTTCCAAGTATCCTCAATTGGCACACAGACACCACCCTGAGTAGCCCCACACCACCAGACTCCAGAGGCGAAAATGGCTTAATTTGCTGTCGGGCTCGGCCACGCAACAGAGCTCCGAGATTTACATGGGGCGCGGGTTTGGAGCGTTCTTATTTAGCGGAGTGCCAGGGCTACCCAGACATCGAATGAATCCCAGCGCATATTTGTAATTCGAGTTACATGCCAAAGTGTAATGACTCGCCATGTCCTCCGTTCCGGGGCATCCCAAAGGACTGTGGTGAGCGTTCAGGGAACTAACTATAGTTGTGGCAGTTGTAGTGATGTGGAGAAAGCGCTGTAGTGTTTATGGTAAGGACGTTGAAGCATTGGGAGTGGTTGAAGCAGTTGTGGTGAGGAGACTGAAGTGTCTGTAGTGATTGTGGTGAGGAGGTCGAGTGTCGGGTACTGTAGGGATTTTTTTTTTTGGAGGCGTTGTGATGATAACGGTGATGGTTGTTGCATCGTGGTGAGCATGGTGAGGGTCTGAGGTAAGGCTTCCATTGAAGAATGGCGCGCAGTTTCAACGGGAAATGGTGCGCATATGCCAATGAGACTGCCATGGTATACGTTCCTGACGCTCCTCTGGTCGCGTCACTATCTGGTCTGTGGCATGCATGTGGTGGAGAGGTCGTGTGTGAAGTAAAGGAAAATAAAATAGGTGAAAGAACAGCGAAGGGGATTGAAGACCGCGCTAAAAGCCCTACACAACGCATCTTGTCCCATATACCCATTAGACATAATGGAAGGGCTAACTGAATGAACACGAATGAAATAACTGTCTTGGGACCGCTGTGTGTTGGGTGCCATTGCCTTGGGAGAGTGCCGGCTTTGCAGAGCCGCAACAACATGTTAGATCAGGCTAATGAAAGGCTCAAACCGTGCAGAACATTTTAACTTGTAAGATCAGGTCGTTATAACATGTTAAACAATCATTCTCCTGATCACGAAGATTTGGAAACCATTCCTCACCATTCTAGATTCCCAAAAAATATTTTACTTCCGTGAGGGTTTTAGGCGGTGCGGTGGAGTGGGTGTAATATAGCACATCACAAAAACCCCTTGTGGAGGGGGGGATATTGTTTGGTAATAACAATATTATTCTGTTATAACAATTGGTATTGTTATTATTTGTGTTATGAGAAGCGGCTTTGGAAGAAAGCCACCATTAGCCATCTTAACACGGATATTCACCTTAACACATGCTTCCCCCAAGTTGGAACACCCCTTTGGGGAGGGGTGGGGGGGATTAAATCGCTATAACCTCCATCATTCATGGTGTAAAAACTCATGTGAGCACATTTGTTTGCTAAAGATCAATGCCGCTTACCGAGAAGCCGAGCAGGTCGAGACGGCGCTGATCATGTTTGTCTGAAGGAGATGGGATAGTATATGTCTTCATCACATCGAGTTTCCTCGAACTTCTTTCGGTTTTACAGCAACTGTTTAAAAATGTAATTGTATGTTGGACAGAATTGATTGAAACTTTTCTTTTTTTAAATATATATATATACAATGTCAAGGCTCGTATAAAATCCAACACACAGAACCTTTAACAAGGGGAGCAGGAGACAGGAGGGAATAGGAACATGCCACACATGAGGAAATCTGTGGAAGGGAGCAGGATAGGGTGGGGTACACAGTGTAAAGAAGATGGACACTACAGGGACTTTCAGGAAGGAAAGCATGAAATTTGAAGGAGCTGGGTTTGGGGTCTTAGTTTTTTATGGGGGAAGATAAAAGGTGGTGGTGAACAGCTGTTTTGAAGACCTGGAGGGAAGAGTGGGATTGAAGAGAGTGAGAGGTTGTTCCAAAGGTGGAAAAAAAAGAGGAATGAAAGAATGAAGATGAGCAGTGAGTCTTGATTTTGGTAGTGTCCTGCAGAAATATGGGGGGTGGGACATTTCGCAGACAGAGCATCAGAGCATGGTGGGGGTGGAGCCGAAGCCGGAGAGGAGACGGTAAAGTCAAAAACCACTGAACTGCCTGCGGTGAGAGAGTGAGAGGCCCAAAGACTCGGCCTCATCACAGGAGATACCAATGATCCTAAATGCCATGGATTCCACAGCGTGATGCTGAGAAAGGTGTGAGGAGGGAGCACCAGCCCAGAGGGGACAGCAGTACTCCATCAGGCTGTGGATGAAAGCTTTGTTTGTGGTCAGGAGCTCAGGTGTACCATGGAAGGACTTTGCAGGATGGAGGGTGCCCACACGGCGACTGGCTTTGAAGGCTCGCTTGGAGATGTGGCTTTCCCAGGAGAGATCATGGCAGACAGTGAGGCCCAAAAGTTTGAAGCAAAGGACTTCTTCAGGAGGATTTTTGAGAAAGTAGATGGGGGGGGGGCTCCCGATGGTCCTTTCAGAGAGACAAAGTGAGATTTGTCAGGATTGAAAGACATGTTCCACGTGTTAGACTAGTTTTTCATTTTATCCAGATCTGCAGAGAGTGACGAGGCTGCTGCTTGCTCATCTGAGGGTTGACAGATGGTTCGGCAGAGGGTGGAGTCGTGAGCAAAGCGATAAAGAGGATTTTCCAGAGAGTTGGAAAGATCATTGATAAAACCTCAAAAAAGAACAGGACCCAGAATACTGCCTTGTGGAACTCCAGCCTGGATTTTCCAGAGTCAGAAAGATCATTGATAAAACCTCAAAAAAGAACAGGACCCAGAGGAATGCCTTGTGGAACTCCAGCCTGGACAGGAAGAGAGGATGAGACAATTCCACTAAGGGCCACATGTTGACTGCATCAGGAGAGGAAGTCTGCAAGCCATGAGTGGAGATTGCCTTGAATTCCATAGGAAGAGAGGTTAGTGAGCAGGGCAGGATGCCAGACTGTATTGAAAGCACACAAAATGTCGAGGGAGATGGCCATGATCTCATGTTTGGCATTGAGGACCTCCATCCATTGTTGGGAAAGCAGGAGCAGCAAGTCCAGGGTAGAGTGACCTGGTCTGAATCCAAATTGATGAACGGAAATCAGGCGATTAGAGAAGAGGAAGGATTTAATATCTGAAGCGATGATGGATTCCATAACCTTGCTGATGATTGGGAGCAGTCTGATTGGTCTGTAGTTGCAAGGATCTGTTTTTTCACCTTTTTAATACAGGGCAGTTATGTTTTCTGATTTCCAAGCAGATGGCAGATGACCTTGAGCAAATGAGAGAGTGAATAGAACAGAGGGTGAGCAAGATCAGCAGAGCAGGTTCTTAAGGACACATGGGCTGATGCCATCTGGACCAGTTGCAGAATCAGTGTTAAGGTTTGACAGTTTGCTCTCCACCTTGTCAGGAGAAAAGGATAAAGAGTCCAGGAACAGTTGGATGCAAGTGGGTAAGGTGTGTACAGAAAGCAATCCGTTTGGGACACAAAATTTAGAAGCAAACAGAGTTTAGGAATCCAGCCTTTTCACGTGCAGTGTCAGCTATGCGACCATTTGAGGTAAGGGAGGGGGTGAAAGGGGAACATACACCAGAAACAGACTTAACAAGACAAAAGAGCAATCAGAGATTGCAAACCCTCACCAGGACTTCTTTTGAGTGGTGTATTTTATCAGTTTTGGGGTAAATCCAATATGGCTACCAAACCATGTGACCTATTATGTCATATGTGTGACTCTTTTGTTCCTCATGGATCGGCAGTCATATGTGTAAAGTTTCGCCTCGATCTTTTCAGCCATTTCAGAGACAATTTTTGAAGGTTATAAAAAAACAAACAATATGGCTGCCGAATCACATGACCGATGACATCAACAAAAAATAAATTGCAGACAATTTTATCCCAAGATGATCCTCAATTTTTTTATACTGATCAGATGTATCATTCTACATATGCAATTATTACATGATAATGAAAGCACCTGTGACATCATTAAAATACCACACTAATTCCTCAATGTGGAGTACTTGCGATGTGCCAAGTTTCATTTTTTTCCTTGGTGCGGTTTCAGAGATGGCCAATTTTTTTCCCCATTTTTCCAATATTGCTGCCACACCACATGACCTATGACGTCATAATTATCATTAAAACATTCTACACGAGTAGTCATACCAATGGTGAAAATTTCATCTCAATCCGATAAGCAGGTGTGGAGTAAAATATGAAAGTTCTGTGTGGACAAACGGAGCCAAATGCAATACCCTCTCCGAATCCTTCAGCGAGAGTAACTTGACGCCACCAGGATTTGGAGGAGGGAGAGAGGTTTGAGAGATCAGACTTGAGATTAGAAAGATGTTGTTTTCTGGCTCTCCTGAGGGTAGATACACACTTGTTTCGAGATTTATGGAAGGAATTGAGATTACCCTCAGTTGGGTTTGCTTTTCCATGAGGCAAAGACAAGTCTGGCAGCCATTGGCTAAAGTGTGTTTTGGAGTACATACACAATGTTATTGCAGATTCTGGTAACATAGACAATACTAAACTCAAATCCGAGTGATGCCACTTTGTCACAATTGAGCAATTTTTTTAGGAGCAAAATTCAAAATGGCCGCCATCAAAACCGTTTTTTGGCCGTAACTTGGCCAAAAATCGAGATATGAACCCGATTTCAGTGACACGGGGCTCATATATTCAAGAGTGTTGGGCCTTCATGTAGTGAGGGACATCAACCTGAAAGATATCCTGAAGTTTGAGCTCGCCCCAGTACCGCCTTCTATGTTTGAAGATAACAGTGACATGCGAATCGTAAAATCGAAAGCAGTCTTGAAGCAGAAATTGCAGGTAGAGGTGTCTGACAGAATGTTTCCAGGTGATGAGCAATCATTGTAGATGGTTGTGCAATGCTGTGGGTGATTCAATGGCCATCGAAAGGAACAGTAGAGGACTATGTGCAGAATCTTCTTTCTTATTTGAGAGATAAGCTGAAGATATGTGATACGTATTTTTGTCTTTGACCGGTATTATGACAACAGCATCAAGAAAGTCACGCGAACCGCTCCTGCAGGCAAAGATGCCAGTCGACGACACCAGCTGAATCTGACGACGCCACTCCCTGCACAAAAGATCGTTTTGACAGTGACAGAGAGCAAAGTCCAGTTAATAAATATCATTTGCAGCTACATCAAAGACCATCCTGAAGCATTTTCTACCAACACAAAGCTCAGAATAACTGGACCTAAACCAATACCTATGGAAATTGCAGAATACCAAGTAGTAGAGAGGCCTGACCTAAGAACCACTCACGAAGAATCTGATGTTATTATGGTACAACAAATGGTCCTTCTAGCCTCATCAGGAGTTCCGAGTATCCGGGTAATTTCAGACGACACAGATGTATTCATATTGCTGTTGCATTTTTACCAACTGAAGGAACTGGCATGCAACCTTGTGATGGCTGGTACAAGTCGTGACAGATCGTCTGTTGACATCAAGGCGACAGTGCAGAAGCATGCACATATTGTCACCCAAGTTCTGGCAGCACATGTGTTGTCTGGATGTGACACAGTTGCCTACCTGTGGGGTATCGGAAAAGGCACAATTGTGAAACACCTCGAAGATGGTCGTCAATTAAATTATCTTGGTGATCTTGATGCAGAATTACCAGATGTCATATCTGAAGCAACTGCCTTCTTTGTTGCTTGCTATGGATCCCAGGAAACAGAAGACATGTCAGCTATTCGATTTGATGTCTGGTCTTCAAAGATGGCTAACAAGAAGCTGACATCAGCACCAGAGTTAAAAACTCTAACACCAACCACTGTGGCTTTCATCCAGCACGTTCTCAGGGCGCACTTGCAGGCAGCAATATGGCGGGCTGCATTAGATCCAGACCCACCACTGATCGATCCAACGAGTCATGGATGGTCACATGAAGAAGTGTCAAGCATGTTGCTCCCTGTGTCTCTGCCTCCGGATGTCATCAGAGCTCCTGATAATGTTCTCAAGATGATCAGGTGTGGGTGCAGCTCAGTGCGATCCTGTGCAACAAATAGATGTAGTTGCTCTGCCGCCAAGCTCTCCTGTTCATTGTTCTGTGGCTGCCATGGTATGGAGGAATGTCAGAACGACCAAACAAAGTCTGTATCAGCAAGCGAAGCTGTGGAACTTGAGTGAATACTAGTTATTTGATTTAAGCAGCTGTCTTGTATGTGAGATTGAGTGAAAGAAAGATTGAGTGAAAGCAGAATGAAAGAAGTTCATCAGCAACCAATCAGTGTATTCATAGTTGATAGCATGTACAGAACCCTTTTTGGATTTAAATTTGTGTAAACCTTGCTTATTACGTTTATTTGGTTATGTGTTAATATAATTAATTATAGTTTGTAGTTACCCAATCATTGTATTTCTCAACTGTACTGTTGGAAATAAAGATATACACTACAATACAATATACTGTTACAATACAATACAATATACTGTTTACCACTTAAATCAGGTTCATATAGATTTTGGGCATAGTTACGGCTGAAAATAGTTCGGTCGATATTTTTTCAGTCAAAATATTATATCTAAATAAAAAAATTGCAATATAGACTATTATTATGTGTTGTATGGTTTATTTAAACATATCAGTGTATTCCTTGACCCCCAAAACATAGGGTTTGCCACTGAAATCGGGTTCATATCTCGATTTTTGGCCGAGTTACGGCCAAAAAACGGTTTTGATGGCGGCCATTTTGAATTTTGCTCCTAAAAAAAATTGCTCAAGCGTGACAAAGTGACATCACTCGGATTTGAGTTTAGTATCGTCTATGTTACCAAAATCTGCAATAAAATTGTGTATGTAAAATCCAAAACACACCTAGGGTAAAATTCCAGTTCTGCATCCAGACTACAAGTTGTTTCAGGACAACTGCCTCACCACAAGCTTCACTGAACCATGGGCGGGAGGAAGGTTCGGACAACTGAAGACGACATGGGATAAATCTGAGAGAGAGAGAGAGAGAGAGAGAG
>BROF01002810.1:135735-158373 GCA_024346535.1 Eptatretus burgeri
TCTCTTAGGGATAGGACATTCCAGGCACCCACCCGAAGGGACCGCCTCAGGTTAACCCAAGGAGACCGCCGTCTGGTGGACGACACCTCAGCACCACTCCGACACACTCTCCAACAATCTGACCCAGGGATGTTACCCCGTGGTTTCCCTCCTATCAAAGATTGGGGGTCCCGAAGGCTTTGCACCAATCCCGTCATCCGGTGAGCCAATCCCGGTGATTGGTGGATGCCAATTTGTATTCTACGGTGATTGGTAGATGCCGATTTGTATGTATGGTGATTGATAGATGCCCATTTGTATTGTTTGGTGAACGGTAGATGCCGATTGGTAGATACAGATTTGTATTGTACGATGATTGGTAGATGCTGATTTTTATTGTGTGGTGATTGGTGGGTGCTGCTTTGTATTGTGTAGTGATTGGTGGATGCCGATTTGTATTGTACGATGATTGGTAGATACCGATTTGTGTTGTATGGTGATTGGTGGATGTTGTTTTATATTGTACGGTGATTGATTTGTGTTGTTTTGTATTATATGTTGATTGGTCGATGCCGATTTGTATTGTACAGTGATTGGTTGATACCGATTTGTGTTGTATGGTGATTGGTCGATTCCCATTTGTATTGTACGGTGATTGGTAGATGCCGATTTGTATTGTAAGGTGATTGGTAGATGCCGATTTGTATTGTAAGGTGATTGGTAGATGCCAATTTGTATTGTAGGGTGATTGGTAGATGCCGATTTGTATTGTAAGGTGATTGGTAGATGCCTATTTGTATTGTATGGTGATTGACAGATGCCGATTTGTGTTGTACGATGATTGGTAGATGCCGATTTGTATTGTATGGTGATTGGTAGATGCCCATTTGTATTGTTTGAACGGTAGATGCCGATTGGTAGATACAGATTTGTATTGTATGGTGATTGGCAGATGCCGATTTGTGTTGTACGATGATTGGTAGATGCTGATTTTTATTGTATGGTGATTGGTCGATGCTGATTTGTATTGTATGGTGATTGGTCGATGCTGATTTGTATTGTATGGTGATTGGTAGATGCCGATTTGTATTGTTTGGTGATTGGTATATGCCGATTTGTGTTGTACGTTGATTGGCAGATGCCGATTTGTGTTGTACGATGATTGGTAGATGCTGATTTGTATTGTATGGTGACTGTTTGATGCCGATTTGTATTGTATGGTGATTGGCAGATGCCGATTTGTGTTGTACGATGGTTGGTAGATGCTGATTTTTATTGTACGGTGATTGGTAGATGCCGATTTGTATTGTATGGTGATTGGTAGATGCCCATTTGTATTGTTTGGTGAACGGTAGATGCCGATTGGTAGATACAGATTTGTATTGTATGGTGATTGGCAGATGCCGATTTGTGTTGTACGATGATTGGTAGATGCTGATTTTTATTGTGTGGTGATTGGTCGATGCTGATTTGTATTGTATGGTGATTGGTCGATGCTGATTTGTATTGTATGGTGATTGGTAGATGCCGATTTGTATTGTTTGGTGATTGGTATATGCCGATTTGTGTTGTACGGTGATTGGCAGATGCCGATTTGTGTTGTACGATGATTGGTAGATGCTGATTTGTATTGTATGGTGACTGTTTGATGCCGATTTGTATTGTATGGTGATTGGCAGATGCCGATTTGTGTTGTACGATGATTGATTTGTGTTGTTTTGTATTGGACGATGATTGATTTGTGTTGTTTTGTATTGTATGGTGCTGCTTTGTATTGCACGGTGATTGGTCCACGTTGATTTGAGTTGTATTGCGATTGTTGGATGGCACTTTGTATTGTCGTGTTTGGTCCTATAGATGCTTCTTTCTGCTCTCGGGTGATCGGTAGATGCTGTTCTGACTGACACTCTACAAATTGTCAAATATTAACAACATTTTGCTTGCCATCCTCTTTTGATTGATTTGTTGTTCATGATTTTGTACCATCATCTATTCTTGATGTGATTTTAAAGCACTCACTTCATCGTGCAAATAAACTTTTTGGTCGATTTGTGTTTCCATGATAGAAGTTTGTCTGCATTAGGTAACGATGCATTGGATACACAAACCCAGCTTGCAAAAAGTGCAAAGATGCTTCCAAGCAGAATATAGAGAAACAAGAAGCAGGCTTACACTGGTATTTAATCGTCGTATTGATATGCATGTAGAAAGCAAACGTGGGATGCTTTTTACATGCATACCAATACGACTTATTCCCACTGAATAATTTGGAAATGAGATCATCCCCGCAAGACCCAGAACTCTGAAATAGTTGATGCAATCAATGGGTGATTGAAACTTTGGGCAGACATCCGTGCATCCACATTTCAACCATTTTAGAATCACAATAGGTTCTGAGTCCCACAAGGCTCATGTGCGGCCTTGGCAGGCACAAATCGCATTCCTTTCCTGCGGTAATTTTTTGCAGACTACTGTAGTATATGAGAGTACTACTCTCATATACTTTAGTTCTAACTGTAGCATTATAGCCTGTGTGATCTTCCCGAGGGAGCATTCCTGCCCGAGGGAGTGATACCACACCAACTGTCGAGGCGCAATCATGGCAATAAATTGCACTGGGTAGTTTGCTTTTGCCTTCCCAGCAGTAGTTGAGGCAGGAAATTGGAATTTTGAATTCCACCGACACAAGAGAAAGACACCGTGACATCTTTAACATTCACCAACTAGTGCGAGCAGACAGGACAACCAGCTTAACGTCTATCCAGCGGACGGTGCACTATCTGATACAACACCAAAGTGACAATTTATCGTCATGTCATGATCTAACCCTGACTGGTATCTAAAAGGTGAGTGCTGAGTAAGGTATGCTACGTGAAAGCTACATCCTACCAGCAAGTAGGACATCAACGGCAATGATCTTAACTTTTCTCTCGCTTGTGGAACCAACCTACCCAATCTGTTCAGTCCCCTTCTTCCCTCTAGGGTTTCATAACATCTCTTCCCCCCTCCCTCAGGTAAATGTTAAGGAGGGGTGTCCCCATCCAAACTCATGATCTCTTCCACCCCAAATTACCCCATTCCCAAGCACTCTTTTTCCAGGTTACTGTGATTTTTCCCCCTCTCCCCTTACTCTTTTCCCCCCTCTCCCCTTCATCTTGTTGCTATGTTTCAGCTCGTTCACCCCCATGCGTCCTTCTTCCCCTCCCCCTTTGATCTCACTCTTACTCTCACTTCTACTCTGCTGGTGGTGTTTCCCCTTTTTCATTTTGTTCTATTCCATTCTGCTCTTGCTCTTCCATGAGCCTCAACCATGTATACAAAAACAAAATGGCATCTTCATCCAGCTCACAATGGAGCATGCATTTGAACTCTTTACGAGCTATCGTCCAAAAGTACTAAAATGTCCTGATATGAAACAAAATAATTCAATCCCCGTATACAGCATTATAACCAACATGGTGTCTTCATTGTGGATAGGAATTTTATCTAAATGTTTAAAAAAAATGTTTTTAGGGTCGACTGAAGTCTCTATTATATGAGGAGTAGCAGCATGACGTGTCAAAATAATTTTTGGTCATCGATTGTTGCATGCAATGGCACAGCATCCTGTCATTCAATGATCGATGGATACAAAATGGCGCCCATTAACCTGGGCGCCATTTTGTATCCATCGATCAGTGAATGGCTAGATGTTGTGCCATTGCATGCAATAATTGATCAGAGAAAGTTTACAAAATATGTAGATTTCCTGCAGATGCCAGAAGAGAAAAAAAATTGGAAAAAAAAGGTCGTCATCTGAGATGGAAACCGACTTCGGGGTGGTGTCTGTGCCAAGTAAATTGTAATCCCACGTGTGCAAATTTACGTGTGGTGCTGTAATCATATTGCAGTCGTTTGTTGGGTACAACTCATAAAGACATAAATCATCATCAAAACATCAACAGATCATTTATGACCTATCGGGAACATCCTGGCAAAGTTGCTTATAAGTCAACATGTGACTTGTGTGTCCGTAACGCAAGTTTGTTTGTTTGTTTATAGATTTATTTGAATTTGTCTAAGTGTTGCAGTTAACATTGTTTAACAACATGGCCAAGACGTGGTTAATGAGACATGTAATGGGATATAAAATAATGAAGGATTACATGCACATTTTCAATGATTCAATACATGTGTTAAATCAATGAAGTGTTGGGGGGGGGGGAACCCTTCACTTATTCTGGCTCATCTTCATTTTAATGCAACTCTCTTTTATTCCTGCTTTTTTCTTTCGAAATTTCTTCTTTCCTCTTCTGTTTGATTACAAATAAAAACTTTCCCTATTCATATCCTCTCAAAGGGCTGGCAGGATGGCCTAGAGGTACACGCACTCATCTCTTAGCTGTCCAGCCTGGGTTTGGATCCTAACCTAGCGACAAACTGCCATCCCGGTGTTTCAAGGCAAGGTGATTCATCGGTGATTGCGCCATCCCTCAAATGAATGTTAAGCTGGGTGTCCCATCAGCAAGCATTATTTTGTGGATGTTTAAGATACCACTGTATCCTTTGCCAAGAGTCGGTGAGCTATCGCCCGCACACTGAATAAATTACAAATTCCTGACCAGACCAATTGCTGGGAAGGCAATGGCAAACTACCCATTACCATCCTTGCCAAGCAACCAAGGACCTGCCATCAGATAGAGCAATCGATCGATCAATCTTCTCCAGCTCTTTCGCTCTTTTTCATTCACAATTGTTATCTTTTCTAATTATCAACTCTCTTGATGGTGTGCGCATCTGGTGTGGATGGTGTGCCTCCATTTCTCTCTTTCATTTCCTTCTTCCACTTCTTTCAAATTTCTGCATTCTGTCACAACCGATTTGTTTCTTCCACTCACTCACCCTGCACACCTGGAATTAGGTACTCATCAGTGTGAACCTTCACTCGCACATTACACTTAATTTTGCTGCCGTTTCTGCGATATGTTTTGAGGTTAAACCAATCCCGTCTGATTGTCTGTCCTTATTCTGAAGCGTTGGAAGAACGAAAAAAGATGTTCAGTAACACTAGTAATAGGTGTCCACAACCATCCTTGACCATGTTGTGGAACGTAGGCTGAGGTCCTCGCTTTTATTTTTCTCTTCTTTATTCATTTTCAAATTTGTTTTCTTCCTAACCGATTGAGCGATTGACACTAAACTTTCACCATCGCAGCGCCTACCCATGGGGAGTTATTTTTCCATCCATGGAGAAAACATGGAGTGCCTACCCATGGAGAGAACCCCCGTTAACTCTTCCCAAGCACATGCATTTCCATTTTTCCTGTTTTCCTTCCTGAGAGTTTGCTTTTGTATCCATCTCATTCCCCCTAGAGTCCCGATATCTAAAGGCGACAACTTGAAATTTGACGCCATTTTGTTTCCATCGAGCACGGTGCACCGAACCCATGCCCATTGTGCGAGGAGCATAATGTGTCCATTTCTCCAATCAAGCCATCTTTTTCGATGCCAAAAAGGAAGATTATTCCTGGTATGTGAAATATCCTGAAACCCATGCTGACAGAAAACAGACTTTTTGGAATGCCAGCGACATTTTCCATCCGATCGACATGTAACTTTGTTACAAAATAAATAATTAAATAAATCTCCATGGCTAGGCACTCCTATGGTGAAAGTTTTGTGTCAATTGCTCAATCGGTTAGGGAGAAAACAAATTTAGAAACGAAAAAAATGTGAAATCGCACTCGATGGAAACAAAATGGCGTCAAATTACAAGTTGTCGCTTACTCCTTGTATATCAGGACTCTCGGGGGAATGAGATTGATACAAAAGCAAACTCTCAAGCAGAAAAACAGGAAAGATGGAAATACATGTGCTTGGAGAGAGTTAATGGGGTTAGAAAAGATCATGGATTTTCCATAGGGGATGATTTGAGATGGTGATTTATTTTATTATTATTCATATGCAGTCTGTGGCTGCTTGGCGACATCATTTTCTGGGAGCACAGCTGTGCCACTGATGCAGTGTCCCTTGTTAGCAGTAAGCTGGTACTCATTTTGCTGACCTCAGAAGGATGACAGGCTGAGTAAACCCACATGGTGTTAATTCAATGTATAAACAGGGGCTTGAATTCAAGACCCTAAGATCTTAAGCGAGCCACCTTAACCTTTAAGCCTATACCAGGCTTTGAGATGGTGGTGGACAACTGTCTTGAAAAATCAGGAGGAAAGAATGAGATTGAAGAGAATGTGGAAGTTGATTCTAAAGGTGGAGAAAAAGTGAAATGAATGAAGTGGAGGTGAGCAGTGATCCTGGATTTTGGGAGGTTTACCAGAAGTGGGTTGGCAGACCTTATGCATCCTGTAACAACCTGAATGGAATTAGGTGCACAAAGCATGGAAAGAGCAGAGGGTGCAAGACAGACAGACCACCCAACTGTCTGTGATGTGAATGTGATAAGCTCAGACTCAGCTACAGCACGGGAGATTACAATGATCCGTGGTTTCCATGGCATCAAGATGAGCAAGGTGTGAGGCAGTGACACCAACCCAGAGGGGAGAGCAGTACTCCATGAAGCTGCGAATGAAAGCCTTGTAAGAGAATAAGAGTTCAGGTGTGCCAAGAAAGGACTTGGCAAGATGGAGGATGCCCAGTCTGTGACTAGCTTTGGAGACCAACTTTGAAATGTGGTTTGCCCGAGAAAGATCATGACTGATGGTGAGACCCATGAGTTTGAATGATTGAACTTCCTCAAGAGGATTGTTAAGAAGGTAGATAAGAGGGTTTGCCAGATGGTCCTTTTTTAGAGAGACAGTGAGTGAGTGTGTGATCTTTGTCAAGATTGAAAGACATATTCCAAATGTTTGAGCAGCTCGTTAACCTTTTCACATGTACCTTTGGAAACGCTGCTGATACAAATATCAGATTACAAATCCAAGCAGAGTGGAATTGATGACGATAATCCAGAACGTTTAAAAACAAACAATGCCATCCGTGCTTGGAACCCCAACTCGCCATCACAAGAATCAAAACGTAATTTGGGGTCAACTGTGAACTTTGGAGGTTTTAGACCTAAAAAGTATTCTGCAAACAAGGAGAGTGTGCCTTGACTGTTCAATGTGGCAAATCAAAACTTCCAAATAATGGCACATGTATGTATTTTCAGTTGTTTTGAGAATTATTTTTCAAAACAATTATTTAATCACGAAATGAGGGTAAAATAACCTGCACTGTATTTCTCATAAATATATAATTTCTGTCTTCACAGAACTATTCCTCTCTCCGTGCCTGATTGGATGACTTTCGGAGACCTCGTGTTGCGGACCCGTTTTTCGCAAAGGTTCTGGGGTTCAAGAGTCGAAACCCCGATTGCTGGACGGTTCCCAGCTGATGATTTTGATAAGCATTGAATCGAGCAGTCAGGGGTTGACAGAATGGCCTTGAGCCGAGAGGTATGCAGGTATGCATACTCACCTCTCTGCTTTCTCGCCCGGGTTTGAATCCTGACCCAGCTGTCACCTGTGAACCCAGTAGTTTCACAGACACCGACGTGTGTGTGTGTGTGTGTGTGTGTGTGTGTGTGTGTGTGTGTGTGTGTGTGTGTCCCTTGGATGGACGTGAAACTGAGCATCCTGTTGATTTTTATTTACTTATTAAATTTTCTGACTGAGCGTCACTACACACGAACCCAATCACTTTCGTTCAAAAAAAACAAAAGGTTCGTCCAAAACACACCTGTATCTTCATTTTCAAAAAAATTGAACAAACTCGAATGAACTCTGACATGACGACCGGGACGATGGTGCAAGCTCGAGAACACCGCCACTGGGAAGTTAATTTTTCCAAGATTTCTCACCGCCTGTAATTCCTTCAAGCCAGAGGAAGAGTCACAAAAAAATTGAGTACTTGCTCAGCAGCTTTGGCATCAAAATAAATAAATAAGGAAAAACCAATTAAATGACATTCACGAACCTTTTTTCTTCTTCTTCTTCTTCCTTAACATTTTAAACAAAGCTAAAAAATAAATAAATAAGAAAATGAATATCATGTTCCTTTTACAATCCCAAATCCCAATCCCAATCCCATGCCTTTCCACGTCTGGCCACGGAATTACTGATCAACCTTGGCACGTTGAATCCACTACAAATCGCGGAGATATCAACATCAATGACACGAAGGTAGAGCTGTGTTTGTGAGAGTGCTCGGATGGTTCGTCGCCACCAATTCTGCAAAATTGCATGCAATGCGCGACCTGGATTGTATGGACCATTTTTGCACGGATGAGTCAAATCGCAGCCATTGCCAGCTCGCGGTACCCCACGTGATCTATAAATAGAACCTGCGAGTTCAACTCTCCAGAGGGGGGGGGTACGGCCTGGGAGGGGGATCTGGAGAGAAAAACTCCAGACTTTTCCTGCCGTGAAACAAGCTGTGCGATGAATTATTGAAAGTAATCTGAAATGGAAATTGACATTATCCTACATTCGAAAATGTCACGGAAAGAGGATGGGCGAAACGTGGCCAGCTCGTTTGAAATGTGACCCCCCCCCCCTGGGACGACCCAGAAATGATCGATCTGCGTTTTCGGACACAAACACGGTGCGCTGAGCATCCGAGCTGCGGCACGAGACGTTGGCTGCCGTCTCTACGATGCGGCACCACGCGCGCACCCCGATGTTCAGCACAAGCCCGACCCTACCCTACCCTACCCTACCCTACCCTACCCCCCATGAGTGCGCAGCGCGCGCCGTGGCCACACCCTGAGTCCGGCGCTGCGGCGAGAACGCGCCCTACGGGCAAAAAAGGCACCTGTCGCGGCCGCCCGCGAGGCATACCACGTGCCGGAGTTCCCGCGCAATTCGTGCGCCGTGCGGAGTCGGGCTCCCTGGATTTTGTAGGACACGAGCTGCGCCTTTCCGGCTGCTGCCTTTGTGCTTCCCATGCACTCGTGCTCTCGCTTCCGTGCAAGCCGTAGAACCCCGGAGAGGGCTAAGATTACACGTCTCGGTGCTTTCAGAATTCCCTCCGCGTTCGGGGGCGGGAAAGGGGATATTTCAATACATCTGGAATTTCCGGCTTTTTAATCTTTGCAATCGAAGATACGTCTCATAACGGTCGGATTTTCTGCATTCAAGCGACGGTGAGCTGTGTCGTGGGGTTCGGGGTGTGTGTGACCCGCCCGACGGGGAGATCCCCCAGGCGGTGATGCTCGGAATGGCGATCTCTTTGCCAGTGACCACGCCTTAGTCCCAGCAAAGCGTCCATTGGAAGGGAAATCCTGTCCCCGACCGAGACCGTCATGCCTCATTTTAACCGGCCGTGCTTCGGTGCGGTCACTTTCGTGCTTCACGGAGACAAATGACGCCGCACCGACGTGCGATCATCGAGAGCACGTGCGCGGCCGGGAATGGTGCTCCGCGAGGCCGCATCTCGCGCACGTGGTGCACGAGCAGAGGGACGCGCGAGGGACGCGCACGTTGTGCACCGGGCACGAGCGACGCGCGCACATCGCCACTCGTGACTTCGCGCCAGTGCGATAATCCGTGTCTGCTCCTGCCATGACCCCCCACCCCAACCCCCTGACAGGCTTTCCGTGCTTTATACAAACATACCTGTTCCAGGCGAAGCCCGTGCACCGATCCGTGCACGCTCCGTGCGGATCCTCGGTGTGACCTCGCAGTGTTGGACGTGCCGAGACATCTCCACGCGGGGGATTTTGTACGGGATCGATGTGGGCGGGATACTGGATGCCAATCACGACAACGAGGAAGAGGATCTGTGAGAGGAGGGGTAGGGGGCTGGGAATGTTGCGTGGAAAGAATAGGGAAGAGGAAGAGGAGGAGAAAGTGGGGGGGGGGAGGGGGTTGTAAGTAATGAAGAAGGTAAATCCCCTCACCACTCTTCTCACAACCATTGCTCATCGATCGTTCCACAGGTCCACAACAACTGCTTACAGATAGCTCCACAACCACAACCACCGTTCACGGATACCTCCACATTCCACAACCACTGCTCGCGGATAATTGTAATCATTTGCGAAATCGGTGGCGGGGGTGCGGGTTGGGGTGGGGGCTCAGGGAATTCGAACCCCTTTCTTGGCTCAAGTACCGGATAAAATCGTCTGCCGACGAGATCAGCACTCACTGGTAGCGAATCTCAGTAGAGCCTGTGATTGATCCTCTCACACTCACTGGTAGAGAATCTCAGTAGAGCCTGTGATTGATCCTCACACTCACTGGTAGAGAATCTCAGTAGAGCCTGTGATTGATCCTCTCACACTCACTGGTAGTGAATCTCAGTAAAGCCTGTGATTGATCCTCTCACACTCACTGGGAGTGAATCTCAGTTAAGCCTGTGATTGACCCTCTCACACTCACTGGTAGTGAATCTCAGAAGAGCCTGTGATTGATCCTCTCACACTCACTGGTAGGGAATCTCAGTAGCGCCTGGGATTGATCCTCTCACACTCACTGGTAGTGAATCTCAGTAGAGCCTGTGATTGACCCTCTCACACTCACTGGTAGTGAATCTCAGAAGAGCCTGTGATTGATCCTCTCGCACTCACTGGTAGGGAATCTCAGTAGCGCCTGGGATTGATCCTCTCACACTCACTGGTAGTGAATCTCAGTAGAGCCTGTGATTGACCCTCTCACACTCACTGGTAGTGAATCTCAGTAAAGCCTGTGATTGATCCTCTCACACTCACTGGCAGCGAATCTCAGGAAAGCCTGTGATTGATCCTCTCACACTCACTGGCAGCGAATCTCAGGAAAGCCTGTGATTGATCCTCTCACACTCACTGGTAGCGAATCTCAGTAAAGCCTGTGATTGATCCTCTCACACTCACTGGTAGCGAATCTCAGTAAAGCCTGTGATTGATCCTCTCACACTCACTGGGAGTGAATCTCAGTAAAGCCTGTGATTGACCCTCTCACACTCACTGGTAGCGAATCTCAGTAAAGCCTGTGATTGATCCTCTCACACTCACTGGTAGCGAATCTCAGTAGAGCCTGTGATTGACCCTCTCACACTCACTGGGAGTGAATCTCCGTTGAGCCTGTGATTGATCCTCTCACACTCACTGGTAGTGAATCTCCGTTGAGCCTGTGATTGATCCTCTCACACTCACTGGTAGTGAATCTCCGTTGAGCCTGTGATTGACCCTCTCACACTCATTCCATCGCCTTGATTTTGTCCTGTAATATCGTGTGGACCTCGAGTTGCAATCTGGCAGGTGACCTTAGCCCCTCCCCCCCCCACCATAAAGAAAATACATTCCAGAATATTGTTGATGTTTCCGATTGCGCTTTGCACAGTTTTTGGAGGTTGTGGTTGTGGTTGTGGTTGTGGTGGCCGTCGTGTGGAGATCTCTTCAAGGTTGAGCATTGCATATGAGGTGTATGGGAATATGGATGTGGTTGAGGTCGTGGTTGGGCAGTGCCGTCCTGTGCCACGCACGAACGCTTTGGATCCACGAGCACCCTCACGGGGGGGGGGGGGTGGAACGACCCCGGCCTTGCCAGTGAAGCCGTCGCACGACGCGGCGCTAAACGCTCGGCAATCCGCCAAAAAGGGCGCGTTTCGCCACCTTGTCGGAGGCACGTGTCCCTCATGAAGCACCGCCACCGCAAGGTGCAAATTGTTTTCCCTGCGAATCAGAATATTTCACTCCGGGTGCGAATTGCTTCTCTCATGATTTCATTTCACGTCCTTCTTCTTCTTCTTCTTCTTCTTAATGTCTCACTGACTGGGCTGTGCGTCTCGAGACGGTGTCACGTGGTCATCCGTGCCGAAGTCAGTCACCGCAGAGTTTTGTTTTGCAGGTGCTCTCGGCACGTCCAATCGGACGTGTTCCTCTTGTTCGTGTATCCTGCTCCCATATGGTTCGATTTCAACACCCTTCCTCAATCCTCATACGAGTCATAGATCGCGATATCACGATGGAATGGACTACATTATTATCTCCCGCTCGCACGTCGTGGTCGTGGCAACGGCAGGGTGGCGGAGAGGACACGCCCCCTTTGTTAATAGGACACGCCCCTTTTAATAGGGCACGCCCCTTTTGTTAATAGGACACGCTCCTTTTGTTAATAGGGCACGCCCCTTTTGTTAATAGGACACGCCCCTTTTGATAATAGGACACGCCCGTTTTGTTTATAGGCCACGCCCCCTTTTCTAAATTGGACACGCCCCTTTGAACTGGACACGCCCCTTTTGTTAAGCTGGACCGCATCCACGGCGACGTCTGTGAGGTCTCTGCCACACCTCCACGCATCCTTCTGCACCGACATCGATAATCGATCAATTACGTGATGTTGCGCTTTTTTTGCAGGGTTGTGTTCTTTTCCTTCGGCGACCCCCCCCACCCTGTTTTGCGACCACGGTGTCGTGACCCTTGTTCGTGGGTGTAATCCGCACGGTGTGCTCCGTTAAGTGTGTACACCTCGTCACACACGTGAGCTTTTCGTGCACGATTTAAAAGGTGCAAATAATGTACGAGGGCCTTTAAAAGGTAACACAAGGAACCTTGACACAGGAGGCCATTTGGCCCATCACGCCTGTGCTCTATCGATATCTATCAGTTTATCGACTCCATTCCACTGGAGTGGATTACAAACACCGACGGCGCATTCACTTTTCATAAGAGCCTCTCGCAGAACAGACGTCACAATCGCTACACGCGTACACAATCACCTACCCATAGATACCTGAACTACCGACGAGTCCTGCCTCCTGTATGTCCTTGTAACCCTAATTCCAGTACAAACTGACTCTCGAGAATTACCGTCCAGAAAATCCCACAGAATTGGCGTACATTATTTAGTATGACCTGCAATATTAAAATACGGTAAAACAGTATTTAATACTAAAAAAGAAACATCCCGATGGGAGCGGCACAATGCCATGCATGTTTACGGGGAGAGAATTAGACATTGGGGTATTCCTCCTCAACCTGAACTCTCAAGACTGATGGGTTTTTTTTTTACCACCTAAAACCTTCCCAGGAACACTCTTGAGTCCACGCACCAATTTTCAACTCATTCCATCGAGATCGAGTGGTTTAAGAGTGCATGGAAGTCAAAGTTACTGTGGGCCTTTCAACTGCAGGATTAGTGGTCGGCCCGACATCCGGTCTGATGTACCATAAATCCGTGTTACAGAGGGTTGGTTCTGCCGAAGCAGTTTCTTGGCCTGGGGTTGTGTTGGGTGGTTTGCCACCACTCTCGCATCAGTAGTTATGGTAGGAATTTGGAATTTGATTGTGGTGCCGGTTCTAGCTCACCTACTCTTCATGAAGGACACTGTAGGGTCTTTAACGTCCTTGTTGTGGAAATGACTCGTAGGGGTTAATAATTACTTAATATAGCATAGTTCTTCCTCATTGAGTGTTTAGAGTAAGTGTGGAAGTAATTAAATGTGATATTAGATATACGTGCAACGCTGTCTTGTGTACTTCTTGACATCTTCCATCCCCTTATGTGTGTGTCTAAATTCATCAACCCGTTTAATCCCATCGTTTTGATGTTATCTGTCTTAAATGTCTTTTCTTTTCCTTGGCACTCATACGGCCTGACTGCTATCATAGGGAAAGGCAAATATTGTCACATAGTAACAACCGATCCGCCCGAGTCATCTGCAACTGAAGGGTCAGAAGGGCTTCGTTCCACCGACCGAGCCGCCAGCGATCAATGGTGAGTGAGAGGAGAGGGGCGTGGCACATCATGAGTAACGTACCATCTCGAGGGGATAAACGCAAGAGCACAGGGAAGAGGAAGAGGAATTGGCGCTTCCTGATCCCTGAGCGCTGCGGAGGAATGTGCCTTGTCCTTGGTCCTGCTCGCCATGCTGGACAGCAGGGGAAACGGCCAAGTCACGTCTTCCCGAATCTCCTCAGCCATCGGCATGGGATGTCCGCCAAGCCTACTGCATCGGGACCGGATTCCTCCTTCCAAGCTCGACCTCAGGTTTGCTTCACCATTTTGTGTCTTGTGATTTACCTGTCTTTCTCTTGTGGTACGAGTCTGAAGGCCTTTCATTTAATATAATTAAGGATATGTCATTCGTCGTTCACGGGCACATATATCGAGAGTCCGTTAAGGCGTTGTTACCTCCACCATCGGAGATGGACAGAGGTTATTTTTTCACCCTTGTCTGTTGTGTCTGTCTGTCTGTCTGTCTGTCTGTAAGCAGGATATCTCAAAAAGTTATTGACAGATATGCACAAAATTTGGTGCACAGGTTGGGTGTCTGCCAAGGATGATTTTAGTGAAGATTTGGATCTGGATACTCCATATTTTTAAATGATTCTTCACCATTGAGGGATGGGGCCAAAATGATATATGGCTTAATATTTTAAAAATCTGTCGACGGATTATGACAAAACTTAGTGGATGACTAGGGTAGGTGGCAAGAACAAGCCGATTAGATTTTGGTTTCGGTCCAGATGCAGATCTGACCTATCAGTGGGATACAAAACTTAAACTGTACAGCCTGGCAGAGGTATATGGACTCTACCAAATGCCGTTGTCGTTTATGTAAAGTGATGATGTTGGCTGATTTCCAAGCAGATGGAAGATGACCAAGTGCAAACGATAGGGTGAAAAGTTGGAGCAGAAAGAGGATGTGATGGAGTAGTAGCAACGAATAATTTTAGGATACGTGAGTTGCTGCCGTCCGGTGCAGTTGCAGAATTAGAGTCGAGGGTTTAAAGAAACTTCTCCATCTTCTCAGGTGCAAAAGACACAGAGTCCAGGAGCAGTTGGGTACGACTGGGATGGTTGGCGACACAATATTTGAAAGCAAACACAGAATTGAGGCATTAGGCTTTCCCACGAGCGGAGTCAGCGATGGTACCATTTGAAGTGAGTGAAGGGATGAAACGGGAGCATACTGTCGAGACAGACTTAGCAGGGACTGTCAGGTTTTTGAGGAGATAGACAGGTTTGAAAGTTCATTCTTGAGGTTGGACAGATGTGCCTTCCAGGAAGAGAAGACAAGTTGTTTCAGAGAAACTGCCTCCCCACACGACTCAGTGTGCCATTGGTGGGAAGAAGGGTAGGATAACTGATGATGAGATGAGATGAATTTGTGCATGAGAGAAAGCAGGTTTCTGTGGAAGAACTCCCAGTCTGTTAACATCAAGGGCAGTAGATATGGGAGACCAGTCCTGAAGTGAGACGACTGCTTGCAGTCCCTGGCAATCTGCCGGAGTGAACTGCCAGACTCGCCGGTGTTGAGGCAGCTCTCTGAGAATATGCAGAAAGATGTTGACTATCACAAGCATATGGTCAGATGAACCCATTGGAGCAGAGGAAGAGCAAGAGACACCAGAAGCAGGGAAGTTTGTTATCACCAAGTCCAGAAGGGAAGATTTGCCCTTTTGGAGAAATCTGGGTAGGAAAGTTCACAGGTCGAGTCGGTCCCATGGAGTCACAGAAGTCCTTTGCTAAAGTGTCGTAGCTGGTGAGAGAGGTACCAACACCCAGTCAAGTTGCATGGTGACGATTTAAATCACCACATTTGAAGAATAGAGAATTGGGATGAATGGTTAAAAGTTGGTCCATGTTGTCTGAAAGATAGATGTAGATGGAGTCATCACAGCTTGGAGGACGACACAACACACAGACCAACAAGCGGCGGGAGTTGAGCGGAAGTCACAGCCAGATATACTCCTCGGGGTTGGGAGATTTAAGATCAGTACAAGGGCAGAGAGAAATTGAATTATTGATGTAAAGTGCAACTCTGCCGCCAGGGCGTGGTTCAGGCATATCAAATTGGAGAGAGATGCTAAGGAGTCAGGGACATCCTGTGAGATTAAGGATTCTGTTAAATAGATGTCTGATTTATCAGTATATGCCAGGATTGAAAGATCTGTCAAATTGGAGCAGAAACCTCTGTCAGATGTTTGAGTTCCACATAGTTAGGGGTAGGGGTGGATGTGATGGGAGAGTGCAGAATGGGGGGGATAGGCCTTGTGGGGGGGGGCAGTGGGCAGGGTTAGCGGGAGGCCTTGAGTGTGTGAGATGCGGCGCTAGGTTTGAGTTTTTGGGATGATGGGGAAACTTTAAGTGGGTGGGGTGGGGTGAGGGAGAAATGTTGAAGTGTGAGGGGGAAGTATTGAGAGGATGGGGGTGATGAGGGATGTAGAATGGAGGACATGAAGCTTTGAGGGGTATGGTGAGGGTGGAAGTGGAAAGAGGGGATATGAAGTGGAAGGATGCTGAGTCCAAATTCCCAAATTTGACAAATGGAGATAATGATCATGGGATGAGTGGTAAGATTTTTTTTTTGTTGTTGTTGTTGAAGGCACAGAGAAACGTGATGCTGTATGTGCGGGAGGGGGATTGGTGGACAATCCCAGATTTTATAACTTCCTCTTCTGGTTTTGCTTTGTCCTCTATATTGCAGCTGCCCCTACCGTTCACTACACCGTCAAGTTGATCACTCATGCCTAAAACAGAATCGTATCGATCACCTGCTTACTGTGACACCCTCATTTCAGAATTTGGACCGTGTGATATCACAACACATTTTGTGAACTGTTGCTTTTGTGTTTTGTTGAGGATAAATTCAACCTCATCGGTGTAATTTTGGTAAATTGTGTATATTGTAATGTGTTGGTTTTCTATTACTATAACATTGCAGCATGAGTCCTGTTTCACTGATATTTGGTTAAAAGTCCTTTTTGAATGTTGTGGACGTAGTTTACTCCGTCGTTTAGAATCTGGGCTACAACTGGCTCCATGACTCGGGTGTGGTTACCGCCTTTTTTGGTTGTATTCAGTTGAGTGTACCCTGAGGGATAGTCGCAATCCCTGGGCATGCCACATTTGCTTTTGAAAGTAGGATAGTGTCTTTTTGTGATGGATTTTGATTGGGTGCTCTACTGTGCCCTTGAGCAGCATTTTTTTTTGTTTTTCCCCTATTTTGTGATTATACATAAACTGATGGAAACAGATTTTGTCACAATGTTCTTTCCAGGAGTGAAATAAGTGGATGTTGAGAACACCTTACGTGATTCTGAAGTGGTGCAGTCTCCCCTTCCTTGGGCACAACTGCTTCAAATGCCAACAAATCTTTTGAACACTCAGAATGATGAACAAAAATGCTAATTTGAATACTTTTATCCAGTAATAAAATGCAAATTTGTTGGAACAAAATGCAAAAATTTAACATTTTCCAGCATATTTAGTTACTACGAAATTGATGGCATGAGAGGAGATATTGCAGCAGTAAAAGCTTACCTGGTAACAAAACATGAATTTGAGGAGTGAACCAGTGGAATGGCAAAGGTTTGTCAAAAGGACATGAACACAAACTTTTGGGTCAAACTTTTATTGAAATTGTGAGTAAAATAGAATCCAGACTTGATAAAAGGAGCCAAACCCCCAACGTAATGTGAGGTCAGCATCGGAGCAAAAGCTCGTGGGCCTTCAGAGATGAAATGTAAAAGTGAAATGGGAAATTGAAAGGATTAAGAGATATGCTTAAGGCTACGAGCATCTCAAGGTACATTCGGTGGTGAACTAGAATCAGGTGTTAAGAGTGGATTAGTGGGATCACCAATAGAGGCATTGCAAACCTTTCTTAGAAAATTGTCATGTGGAGGCATTTTTGAGCTCAATTCGGTTTTGCGGCAAAGGGCTATAATTAGTCAGAGGAGGAGCGAGCAGGCCATCTCATGGGAACATTTTGTGGTCCTCCAGTTGAAAAAATTTAATTTGATCTTCCTGGAAAATTTGGAGATGCGATTTCACATGAAAGCCTTCAAAATTTATTTGGGGTGAAGTGCCTTATTTAGGACGCAGCTTCAACTGAAAACAAGAGAAACAGTTTCACAACTAGCACATGAAATTGAGAAAACAGGAGGGGTAGTTTACCCAATGTTTCCTGCTGAAGTATGGGAGAGATTAGCATTTGAAAAGTTTATTGATTCTCTTCCTGATAAGGAAATTTGTTTCCAACTGGAGATACAACTCCCTGTCAATGTTACCCATGCCGAATGGCGCATTGGTTACTTGCCTTAAAAATCTGGTCAATTTATTTTGAGCAAGGAAGCCAATATTAGACATGTCATAGCTGCTGCTCAGGCAGAACCAATGGTTTATGTTACAACTGGAACATCGACCCTTGGAGTGAACCAAAGTATGGTTGCATGGCACTGGTGGTGGATACCCATCAGTTTTGGTCAAGGAAACAAGGTAAACACAATTATATAAATTCGCTTCACAGAAAAGGAGACCCAAGTAGTAATGAAGGATGGATATCTAACTTAGCACGAGGAGTTGGAAGGTCATTTGCCAAGGATTGTTATGAATTTTTGAAAAAAAAGGATATGAGCCCAAAATTTGTTTCGAACGAAGGAGGACCCATAACCCAGTCGAAAATCCTGGGCAGCGTAGGTCCAGTGGCAACGGTGAAGACCAATCCGAGACATTCTTACGACAGTCAATCCAAATCGAGCTGGGTCCACGGGCCAGTATCCAGCTGGGAAAAAACTCTTAGAGCCCGTTTATTATAGTTATTGATTACAATGTTAGTGGATTTGGGAATTCGAGAGTATCTGCAAGGTTCAAGATGTGGCCTGTGAAGTCATAATTAACTCTGAGGACAGTGTACAACTGTAAGCCCAGCGATGTTGAACAAAATTTTGGATGGATGGAAGTTTCACTGCACTGAGAGAACATAGGCTGTTTATGGAACGCGCGATAACTGTGCCTGTTTTGGGCCATGATGCTGTCACAATTTATTTGTGTGTTAGGTTGTATATTGGGTAAAGCAAGGTTAATGCTTTGTATATCTAAGATTCGATACGGAGTATGTTTAGTTCATTGTACATAACTGTGTCATGTTTGTCGTGGTGAGATTCTTATTCTAAAAGTTGGTTTGTGTAAAAGGGAAACAAGTTGTAATGTTGAAGTTGGTCTTTATCTTGGGTGGAAACATCAACAGGGTGCAAGAGATTTCCGGTTACTTCCTGATCGAGAATTGTCTCTCAAGAACAAGCAGTTTTTAGAGGGAGAGACTGTTATGAATCTTCTCTCTCCAAGAATAGACTGGAGAGCAGAATGAGAAGGGCAGAAAGACAAATAGTCAGTACTAAGTTGCTTAGTTTTGCACCATTCCATTCCAGAGTATCTAGTTCAGATTGAGTAAAGAACCTTAATACTTTGTGACTGGGATACTGGGAGGTTGGAATTGGGCACAAATACGTTTGAAATATAAGTATTGCACTGAAGTATGGGTGGTGGAGTTGTGCGATCTTGCCTGTTCATTGGTTGTTTCCTGATCCATAAATGATTGTAAATCAGACCTTTCTAAAGGGCATTTGAAGGTGGAGTCTGAGAAATTGCCATTGCTAGGCCTGGGAGGTGACTCGGTGAAACTGTGAAGTTTAGTGGTGTGCTCAACAATTACACATCCTCCAGATGCTGAGTTCTTGGAAATGGCACAATAGGCAACAGAGCCCAAGCAAAAGAGTTCCTCGGGTCTCGTGGAGTCATTCAGTGGGACAGACTGTGAATGTCCTGGCAGTTTGCCACATGCAGGACAACACATGAGTGAATAAAGTACCAGTGAGATTTAATGTAGATATTGAGTAACTGACCTTGCGAGGTGGGACATGAGTTGCTGGATGTACAGAAATCGAGGAAGTACTGAAGGTGGGATGTTGCTGTGAATTTTCCAGTGGGTTATAGCAGTGGTGGAATACAACTGGGGAGTTGCATAAATTAACCCAATTGGTGTAATTTAATTACAATTGACGGAAAGTGTTTCCATGCATCTCGTTGACACCATCTCAGTTTTGTACGGGCCTGTCATATTGATCTTTCTTTTTTTCTGATCTCATCATTTGTTCCATTTCGAAGAAGCTCGGTTATGACATGCTTCCTGCATGCCATTGTGCTCTATATCCCTGGACAGCTTTGTGTTTTGGCTTCAATAAACCATTGGACATTAAAATCCAGTGTCTCATGACATCAAACAAAAAAAAGCTTTGATAGTGGTGACCTTCTTGGGTCAGCTATTCCCTTTTCTCAGTTTTTCTCAGAGGTAGTTTGCTCCCGATCCTACTTTTCATGGTCCTTCTAGCCGGATTACCGAATGGTTAAAACTGAGGAAATCAGGACAAGAACATCACCATCGTCCTGACTGCCGACGGTGCTCAAATGGCAGACAACGCCATTCAGCAACATTATTCCACTTAGTCCTTTAACCATGAATGTCACCACCCAATTTGTTGCTGTAACTATTGCCACCATCATCGCAGTCCCTGCTGGCTTGGTAACATCCAACATATTACTATATCCAGCCATTGGCGCTGGGAATGAATCATCAGCGCATCCTCGAGCCCAATGGGATAGACGTGCCACTGGCCATTTGGCAGATTATGTTCTTGATTACATACCTTAGAATATGAGTGGCTCTGCCCTTCACCAAGAGAATGGATCACCTCCTCAGACCACACGTGTCAGGAAGCCAATGGACAAAGACTGTATCATGGTATAGTACACGCAGCTCTCAGCATAGCCATTGTTCAGGCGTAACTGTACATCAAATACCTCCCAGCTCAGTGGCATTCAATATGCTATTGTTAGAGAGAAACAAAAGCAGGCTGAGCAAGCTGATGAATGTGTGCGCAACTGCAAGAACAAGCCCTGCAGGCCGAAGAGATAGAGCACCAGTCTCTGAGAGAATGTGAGGCTTTGATCACCCATGGTCTTGGGATCCTAGAATCCTGAGTTCAAATCCCACTTGGCTGTTGAATTAATACCAGGTGGGGTTGCCTCTGTCTGTCATCCTTCCGAGGTCGGCAAAATGAGTACCAACTTGCTGGTATCCTGCGCCGGAGTGGCGACCTGTCCAGGATTGTGCCCAATAGCCCAGGAGACTGCTTAGGCAGCACCAACGCTCTGCACAGAGTATGGCCCCAATGGATGGATGGATGGACCACCCATCTGGCAAAAGAGAGACATCTGAGACAGGCTGAATGGAAGCTGGAGGAAGCACGACTGCCAAGAGTGTCAATCCTTTGGGGAGGTGGGGGCAGGGAGAGAGCAGTTACCCCCTTCTCACCATCATAAAAAGTCACCCTTTGCCTCCCCCAAAAAAATATACATATATATTATGACCTCCAGCAAGAATAGAAAATTGAGCAACCCTGATGGCAAGACATTTTATGGTAAGACCAATGTGATGGTTCACTATAGGTAATGCCATCTTTTATTATTCTCTTCAAAGTACGACCGGAAGTTGCACGTTCTTGGCTGACTTCACTTCCACGCACGTGGTGATGCGAACTAGCCATTATTCTGATTAAGAAAAATCTGTATTTTCTGCACAAACCCATTGTCGTGGGTGTCCATGAAATTGCTTGTGCCTGCAATGGTCACCAGCTCCACCCCATGATCTGGCCACTCCACTGACTCTTCAAGCACGGATTGTTCCTGTACCACCTCTGGGGTGATGCGCACCTCACACGCCCCAGCCCAGCATGTCCTTTGGTCTCCTCAGCCAGGACCTGCTCCAATTCCTCTCTTAATCTCCTGGCCCTAGCAAATAATCCTTTACAGTCATGCTCCCATTATTTATTTTTATTACCACTGTCTCCCATTCCGGTGTTATTTCTAATCGACTTGCTACTTCACTTCCGGTTCTGGGTTTGGAGTGTCGGCAGGTCTCCTTCAGGGATCTCTGCTGACGATCTCAAAGTTAAGTTTCCGGTTGTTATTTGTCCTGTTTTAACTGTTTATTTTCTCACCTACATGTTACTGTGTGTTCCTAGTTCGGTTTTGTTTCAAAAATCGTGCCATTTTGTGAGATTTCGTCGATCTTGTCTTACCGGGTGCTTGAGGCCGACCCTTGAGGCTTGAGGCCTATCCTTTGTTTCCCCTCAGTGTACGATCGTGTTTATTTGTTTTTTTCCCCCATCACCTTCAATTTACATCTTCCCCACGTTCCTAAGGTCCTCCCTCCTTCCCTCCCACTAATCACTCCATTTCTTATCTTAAACCAAAAAAAGACGACCTTTCTCCTTGCACACTCACGAGTCTCGATTTTCTTCCTTCTTCCTTCTTCCTTCTTCTCTATTTTTTTCTACAACACTTCCATGACCTAATCTGTTGAAAACTCTCTCAAACATTAATAATAATAATAATAAAAACGATCTCTTATTATGCTTCATCTTTCTCTTTCACACATGTGGTACTTTACTGTATCATAATGCACTTCTCTTCTGCTATTTAAATGGAGTGCTCTCAATTCGACCTTTCCATCACACCTTGCCTAAAAAAATCCAACTGTAACGGTGTTTCTTCTCTCCATTCTCTGAATTTGCCTTTATTGCATCCATCAAGAAACGCGTTTAATCGCATCTCTGACCAGAAACTTTTAAAAATACCCTGTTTGCTATGAATTTTCGCTTTCCATCAACCATTTTTTTTCCAATTTCTGTGCCAACTCACCCCTCTCACCCCTCACTCTCAAAGCAATCATCCCACTCTTCTCCCTCCAAGCCTCCCTCACACCTCTCTCAAAAACTCCCCCTCACCTTTCTCCCACCATTCATCCCCCTCACTCACGCTTCTCAAAGTTGCACCCCCCTCTCATCCTCAAAACTGCCTCCTTCCACTGCCCTCTCACCTCCATCTCCTCACTCCACCTCCTCACTCCACCTCCTCA
>BROF01002810.1:160993-174296 GCA_024346535.1 Eptatretus burgeri
ATACGCTCTTTGCTCTGTACGTCCACCAATGCTACTCCTCACGAACGAATGTTTACTCACCAACGACGTTATGTTGACGGCCAATCGGTGCCCAACTGGCTAACCCATCCCGGAACAGTGTTCATGAAACGCCCGGTACAACAAAGCAAGTCTGAACCAATGGTGGAGGAGGTCGAACTCATCGATGCTAATCCAGAGTATGCTCATATTAGACTTCCTGATGGCAGGGAGACCACTGTGTCGGTTCGCCATCTGGTACTCCTCCCTTTGACATTCCCTCCCCAGGTGTTTCCCCCCCAGGAACTCCACCCGGGAATGGTGGCGACGGAGCTGCCGCGTTCCACCCGAGAGCGATCGAGGAGTCATCCCCGGCATGAGTCGAGGCTCCCCAAGAGGATCGGAAGCCTCCCTCAAGTGAAACCACCATTTACTCCCGGAGAGGTCGACGGATAAAACCCCCTCGCCGACTCGATCTGTAAAGGGGATTATCGGCATCCCTCGATGGCACCTAACCATGCTCCTATAACTCAAAATAATCCTCACTGCTTGGAATGTATGCTTCTGCAGTTTAAATAGTCCGCGCTGCTTGAAATGTATACTCCTATAGCGTTGAAGTAATCATGGTGCGTTAGTTGAGCCTCGAGTTACATTTTAAAGACGGGGAGAATGTGATGAATTGAAGGATGTGACGCGTGATCACATGTGGCACGGCTCGCACACAGGACAGATAAAACCGAGATTCCGCGCGGTCGGTGGGATCGTCCCCGGGGCATTGTCATTTACGGCGGTGGTTCACTTGGTGCTCGTTGAATGGTAAGAATTGAGAGTATACCGGACTCCGTGCTAATTGCTGATTTATTTTGCGGTGATCGACTGCACGTGTATACCTTGCTGCACATGTACTCCTTGCTGCACATGTATTCCCTGATGTGTCTGTAGAAGCGGCTTCAATCAAGTGAAATAAAGCCTCCACTCCGAAGGTTTTTCCCTCGCTTTCATTTCAGTACGAGTCATAATGTAATGGGTGTAAAGCCTGGAACTTCCAACACACTTTTCTCAGAACATATTCTGTTCATACTTCCGAAATCTTCACATTATGTGTTCCATGTATTTACGCAGGTGACGGCGGATTCAAAAAAAATCGAATAGAATTTTCAGAGGGAATCGATGACGTCACAATCAGCAGCATTCGGCGGCAAACCGACGGCCAAGTCCCAGACGACGTGCTTTACTGAAGTGCATGAGTTCAGGACGTTTGTTCAACTCAGCATTTACCACTTTTATCCTGCCATGTTGTTAATCTGTTGATGGAGGTAATACAGAAACGATGAATATGTCAAATCGTTCGTGTTACTCATCCGGCACGATGTGTCAAGGCCAACAATCTAAAGCGACCGGTCTCAAACACGACCATGGGCACCCAGACACGCCACCAAAACGAACCGAGCTGTTGAATGCGGCGCAAAACATCCAAAGAAACTACGATAACCGAGTATTGTGACCCGTCCCGTCCTCCATGCCCGTCGTAGACGGGAATCTGCTCGTACTTACCAATACGTAGAAGATGGCGGTTAAGATTTAAGAAACAAAATGGCGCTGAAAGCCCGTGGAGCAAGAGAAAATGTCTTTCCGGTAAACAAAATGTCCGCGGTTATCTTTGAAATATTCACGGCAGATACATCTTACGGGTATCGAAAACACGACGTCACTTCAAACGCGGACACTGTGTAACGACAAAAGAAAAATTGCATCGTTTATTCGAAAATTATTTTTGTGCAACATTGTGGTGCCGATTACACCGCCATGGTCACCAATGACTGCATTAAAAAGAAAAAGCGCGCGAAGCCGTGAATTTCGTCGACGGTGATTTACCTTGAATATTGGATGTTCTTAATAGGCCGGCAGCCCACATAGCGTACCATACATCCTCCCCACCCCCACGACAAATTGCCACTTTTTTTTTTTAAGCCTTGGGGTGTACTCAACCGCAGATCACGTGCTAACAGTAAAATAACTCATTCCCACTTTGATTTATCAGACTATTTCTAACACCACCCTATATATCAGTATGTTTCATGAAAATGACATCCGTGAATGACTAAAATGTTCACAGTTTATTTAATTCAAGTCACTGTAATTATATATATATATATATATATATATATATATATATATATATATATATATATATATATATATATATATCCTTGCAAGATACCAAATTAAAGCCCATTATCTAAAAAATAAATTAATAACCATATCATTGTTGTGTCACTTATTGTTGCGTGAGTAAACTTCAATTTATATATGTATTCTATCTGTGCTAAAAAATCTGGATAAACTCTTTAAAAAATTTCAAATTGTGCTCATTTTATTGGAAATATGCCCAACACCCACAGGTAGATGTTTCTGTCCCTCTCATATATATCTTTTACAGCTGTTATCACTCCAATATGCAACACAACATCAAATGCATTAAGAACATTGTGTATTATTGATGTTATATAATATCAGGAAATGACCCGTCTTGCTAATACGAACAAACAAAAATATCAATGAACAAATGAGTGCAAGTACACACTTGCCTAAATTAGTGGATAAATCATGAGTTCACACACCTATGCCCCCCCCCCCCCTCATACACACCTACACACATAAGATTGGCAAGATCATCAGTCTGGGTCATCACAGCTGTCACTATCACCATAGCTGTCACTAGCAACATCCAGGTGTAAGTCTTCCTCATCTGTATCCTCAGCAGATATGTCCTGGAGATCTTGCGGTTGTCATTATCCCTCATACCAAAGTGGCTGGAGACTCTGCTTCATCATCACCCATCCAATTTCACTCAGTGCTGATACATAGATGTGATGCAGAGAGGACAGTTTCACGACATTGTTTTGTTCAAGGACACTTGTCTGGACAGTGAGGCACACAGTATCAAATGCTTTTTGGTGAGCTTCAACAAGGCTGCCTTGCATCTCGCATGCTACTTGATCTTCACTCCGCCATTTTCCCTGGTGTTTGCATGTCGTCAATTAAGCATTTTCGCTGAAAACAAGTCATGTCCCCTTATCCGTATCAATAGTTTCTCATCTTTCTTCTTTTCGGCCATCTTTGGGACTGACTTCCATGCATCACTGGTGAATTGGCTCAAGCCTTGTGTAGTCCGTGATCCCTTAACTTTAGTTGCCTGTTTTTTTCCTTCGGATTCGCAGAATATGCAATCTGGCTTGAAAAGAATATGATCTTTTTCAGTGCAAGTTGTACAGTACGTGTGGGTCTCTGTCCTGGTGTGGATTCTGTTGATGTGGACGATGATTGTCCAAGCCGATCTAGGTTTCCAATGAACCGTTTGTAGCAGTTCCAATGATACCCATGATGTGTAGCGATGTCATCTGGGATCGGATTACACTGCTCCTGCATACGATAACTGGACGCTACTGGTTCTGCTAGTCTGCGCTCCTTGATGTCACGAATTTTGTCTATTTTGACTTGAGCAGTTTTATCATCATTGAAGAACTTGAATGTGCCATGAGAGATGCCAACAAAACGGACTACACAACATGGCTGAGTCTTTTCACGTGCTTTCTCCTTCTTTTTTTTTCTTCCTCTTCGCAGGAGGCTCTGCGTTCTGTCCAGGATCATTCATGTCCAGGATGATGCTTTTTGTTCACATCTCTGAAAATATATAAAAAATATATCACATTTAGTAAATATTTAATATGCAATAATTATGCATGGTATAACATGGAACAGGTTACTCTCAAAATTTGCTTAAATATCACTTTTATAATTACATCTGGAAAAGAAACTTAAATAAAAGTAAAATTTGAACTTATCTACTGGTCTTGCTGTCTGGAACTGGACTTCTATATTCACTATCTACAATAATAAAACTCCACAACAAACATTAATAACTTCATTCATCAGTGAATTATTGGAACAATGTCGAATCCCATGAAAAAAAACTCGAACTTAATGCATTAAACAAAAGCATTCCCAAATTCACACAGATCTTGCAGCAGGAAAGGGGTCTTGATTACAATGACATTTTATTTGCACAACAATAAAAGTGACACAATAATGATATGGTTATTCGTTTTTTTTGTAGATAATGGGCTTGAATTTAGTATCTTACAAGGCCATTTGGGCCCATATATATATATATATATATATATATATATATATATATATATATATATATATATATATATATATATATATATATATATATATATATATATATATATATATATATATATATATATATATATGATTACAGTGACTTGAAAAAAACTGTGAACATTTTAGTAATTCGCGGATGTCATTTTAATGAAAATACAGATATATAGAGTGGTGTTAGAAATAGTCTGATAAATCATAGTGGGAATGAGTTATTTTACTAATACCACGTGATCTGGGGTTGAGTACACCCAAAAGGCTTCAAAACAAGCTCAAATGAGCTAAGATCCTCGTCCTCTTAATAATGACGTCATAAAAACGAATATGACGTCATTGTGATGTATCAGGTTTGCGATAAATTATGTGCTAATGCCCGACTTGATTCCCGCAAACAAAATTCAAACAGCTTGCCGAGTTTCGGAGATAATGGTATATGCGATTTCCATTAGCGGGGATATTATGACGTCATCTTTTTTTTCTAGGAAATATTTCCAAAATCGGAGATGGTTGCTGCCTGCGCGTGGGCTTTCTGCATACACATGGCAAGTTTCACGAAGATCCGATGAAAATTCTGGGTTGTGAAACAAGAAATAGGAATGACGTCATAAAAATTGATATGACGTCATAGTGATGCATCATATACGCGGTAATTAATCTCTGCTAATGCCCTGTTCGATTCCCACAAACAGAATTCAAAAAGCTTGCCTAGTTTCAGAGATAATTTTTTTAGGCGATTTCCATTAGCGGAGATATTTTGACGTCATAACTTTTTTTTCTCGGAGGAATTTTCAAAATCGGAGATGGTTATTATTGTTTGCGCAGGGTATTTTTACATATATATGCCAAGTTTCAGGAAGTTTCGATGAAAACTGTAGGCTGTGAAACAAAAAAGTCCACAAGAAGAAGATGAAGAACAACAACGTGAGTAAGACTTGGAGATCCTCCACGAGGATCTAAAAATTCAGTGGCAATTTGTTGTGGGGGGCGGGGGGGGGAGCGTGCATGGTATGCTATGTGGGCTGCTGGCCTATTACTGTTGTCCATGTAAACGCATGTAAATTTTCCTTCCACTGGCCATGCAATACAATTCAGTTCAAATTTAAATCAAAGAAAGGGGTTGGGGTGCATCTAGTGGGGGGCGGGGGGGGTGGTACATCCCATCATTTCGTGGATCTTCCACCCAGCACGCTTCTCGTACGAGGTACAAATTGACTGAAGACCTGTTCCTGTCACACGCTGGGAAATCTTCATGGGTCTTTCCAGTTTGTTCACATTTTCTTCAAATTACCAAATGTACATATTAAAATGAAATAAATAATATTTTAAACCAAGGAATGATAAAAAAATAAAATAAAACACAATCAAATGCTGTTATCGACGTGAAACTGTTTCAGTTTCTTTAAAAAGTACAATCTTTGGTTTACTTTACCTGCCAACACCTGGGAGGTCTTGCACTCCATTTCAATGTACGCCAATTCCTGATCCACGAGAACATATCGCGCCCAATACAATTTTAAAATATTATGCCAGACAGCACTATATCGTTTTAAACCCCATGTCTCAATGGTGAAGAATCACTCTTAAAATCATTGGTTCCAGATCCGGGTTTGGATCTTCACTAAAATCGAATCACTTCTTCCTCGTCACATCACACACCCAACATGTCCAGCAAGTTTCGTCTGAATCTGTCCACAACTATTTTGAGATATCGTGCAATATATATTGTTACGGATCTGGAAACCATGTGCATACAACATAGAGGTGTCCCAAAAGTCAGTTATTCCGTTAAGTACATGTGAGACAGGTCCCTTCCTTTTGTCTAGTGGGAGAATCAAAGGCGTGCGTTGCGATTTCTTTAAGTTAGGTTATTAAATCTTCCCACAAACAAACAAACAACCTGCTACTGAACAAGTGCTTCACTCGCCTAACCAGTGACTCGCTGTCGGAGGCAGAATCTCTGGCAGTTCCTTCTCGACTTCCACAAACTTTGTAAGTTCTTTTTGACGAGTATGGGCACGCGTGGAGTGGGAGCAGGGTTTTCCCGGCATGGCCGAAACCCCGCCCAGAAAGGGCGGACCCATGGGAGCCCCGTCCAATCAGGGCAGACATAGACGTCTGTTCCACCGAGCCCCCGCCCCGTTCGGGGAGGTCCATAAAAGTTACGACGCCATCCTCAGCGAAGAGTTCTTTGGGAGGTTTGAGTGCTGAGAGAGTTCCTTGGGTCTGAAGGAGTTCGTTGGTCCTTGGCTGAGAGGTTTGAGTTCTGAGAGGGTTTGTTGGTTGTTGCTGAGAGAGTTCTGCGTGGGGCGTTCGTTGGAGCTTTGCTGGGTCTTGTCCGTGACCCTGATTCCCACCCTGGGACTCCGACCACTCGACTCGAGTTCCTCCGCGGGCACGAGCCCCACGCGTGTGACCGTGGGCCGAGCTGCACGACTACTGGCGGGTGCCGCACCGTGGAGCACTCCCTCCCTTCAACGTGCAGGTTCCCACATGAACTGCAACTCCCAGCTCGTCTCTCCCTCTCTGGCTGCGAGGAACTTTCAAGAAACCGTCTGAGTGTTTGTCTGATGTGTGTGGGCCCGTCTTGAAAGAAGAAACTGTTGAAGTGCTTGAATCCTTGGAAATCTTGCTTCCATTTCCGTGATAAGTCTTGCCCTGTATCTTTCTTTATTGTGAATAAATTACCATCTATCTATAATTCCAGCTGTGAGTGTGTGTGTGTGTGTGTGTGTGTGTGTGTGTGTGTGTGTGTGTGTGTGTGTGTGTGTGTGTGTGTGTGTGTGTGTGTGTGTGTGTGTGTGTGTGTGTGACCGCTGTTTCTTGACAACCACTGGTCCGATCAACTTGAAACTTGCCAGGTATATTGCTGCGGACCTGAGGATGTGCCTTTTCAAGGTTTGATATTAATCGGACAAGTGCTTCTCAAGTTATGGCCATTTATTTACCAAATCAATGACAAGGCACGTGGCTGCGTAGGCTGGTGTGCGGCCTGCCGACGATGACGTCACGGGCCGTGCCGATTACGATGGGGAAAGGGCGCCTTAGTTTCCGTGGCGTAGGAGTGGCAATGGTCAATGGCAGTGAATGTCATGGCAAGCAAAGACAGGGAGGTAAACTTGATTTTAATTAACTCTGTGTGTGGAAGTATCACAGCAGTTGTTACTTCAATGAAAGCGATAATTCGTGGAATGCATGTGAACATTCCGTACGGGTACGCACCACTTCTGGATAGTGATGACTTACTGTATTCTAATAATTTCTCGATTTCTTATGCGCATTTATAGATAAACACAATGCCCCAATCCAGTCGTCGTTCACGAGAGCGAAGGAACGGCCTGTGTGGTTGTTGTTTCTGGCACGCGGTTAGAAAGTTTTTTATTTTTGTTTTTTTTTGCACGTACGGGCACTTACTAGTTATTAGAAATGTTCCCAGTTCATTTTCGTCCTTTCTTGCCTTGGTCCAGCATGGTTCAGATCTGAGTTTAGTTGGGTTTTTATACCCGATAATCCATACATTCCAGCCGGCACGGCTTCGGCAGTTCCGCTCGACTGCACCCGAACCAGAGTTGGTAGTCGGTAGTTGGAACTCTACCGCAGTTGGTAGAGTGACCCGGTTCGAGCAAGATGGGCTGAGGGCGTGGTTCCCCGGTAGTCGAAATCGCGTAGTTAATTAGGTAAATTGGTTCGAAACAAAAAGACCCTACGCTACGCGGTTGAGATGTTGGCGTCCACGGTCGGTTCAGCAACCCGCCGCATCACGAAAATATCCGGAGCGACGGCCTACAATTCCGGGGAGTCTGGTGGAGACGACGTAACCTCGTGGTCGCTCTCGCCACCGACCCCCGACCTGCAACAATATATTTTTCCAACGTCAATGCCAGCTCACCCCTCTCACCCCTCCCTCTCAAAGCAACCATCACATTCTTCTCCCTCCAAGCTTCCCTCTCACCTTTCTCAAAATCTCCCCTCTCACGTTCCTCCCTCAACTCTCGCCACTCACCATTCACCCCCCTCACTCACCCTTCTCAAAGTTGCCCTCCCTCTCATCCACAAAGTTGCCTCATTCTCCTGCCCTCTCTCCTCCATCTCATCACTCCACCTCGTCAAATCCTCAACTGCCTTCTGCCCCCTCTCTTGCACCCCCCTCTCACCCAGCACCAAAGAGCCTTTTCTCCTCCTCATCCGGCCCCCCTCCCCTAGCTATTCTGCAATCCCCCACACTCTTTCAACAACTTTCCTTACCTCCCGCCCTTGTCGCTTGTCCCCCCCACCCTCTGCACCCAAAGCCTCCTCCCTTCCCTCTTCATTAAAAGTGTGGACCTCAAATATCCGGGGCCTTCACTCAAACCTTTTAGGTCTTTCCATACAGGTTGCCACTGACAAACCAGACATAATCTGCCGAACAGAAACTTTCCTCCCCCAAGACGTGTCTGACTCCCAAGTATCTCTCCCTAGTTACTCGCTCCTCTGGTATGACAGACCTGAGCCTCATCCTGGTGGAGGAGTTGCTCTCTTCATCAAAGACTCTATTCCTCACTCTCCATGCACTGCCCTCACTCCGCCACACCCCCAGGAATACCTCTGGCTACAGCTTCCCCTCCACTCCCACCTCATGTTTATATGTGTACTGTACCGTCCACCAAACAGTGATGACTCCATCTACACCTCGCTCTCCGAAAACATGGACCAACTTCTATCTTCTCATCCAAACTCTCTCTTCCTCATATGTGGCAACTTCAATTGTCATCATACCAGTTGGCTCGGTGTGGGTACCTCTCACCTGTCATGGCACCTCAGCAAAAGCTTTCTGTGACTCATTGGGACTGACTCAATCGGTCAACTTCCCGACCCGGATCCCAACCAATGGTACTCCCTCTCTTCTGGATCTGATTCTGACAAATTTCCCTGACAATATCTGCTGCTCTTCCTCTGCTTCAATTGATTCTTCTGACCACGTCCTTGTCAAAGTGGACATCTCTCTGGCTATTATCAGAGAACCACCTCACTGCCGTCGAGTCTGGCATTTCACTCAAGCTGACTGGCAGGGTCTCCGATCAGCCATCAAACTTACAGACTGGTCTCCTATCGCTACTTTCTCCAACTTCAACTCATCCTGGGAATTCTTTCAAAGAAACTTGCTCTCCCTCATGCACAGATTTATCCCCTCTCGTCTTCAGTTGTCCGACCCTTCCTCCCACCCTTGGTTCACTGAAGCTTGTGGTGCGGCAGTTGTCCTGAAACAACTTGCCTTTGCCTCATGGAAAGCAAACCCAACTGAGGGTAATCTCAGTTCCTTCCATAAAGCTCGGAACAAGTGTGTATCTACCCTCAGGAGAGCCAGAAAACATCTTTCTCATCTCAAGTCTGAACTCTCAAACCTCTCTCCCTCCTCAAAATCCTGGTGGCATCTAATCAAATCTGTTTCTGGTGTGTGTTCCCCCTCCATCCCCTCCCTTACCTCAAATGGCCGCACTGCTGATACTGCACGTGAAAAGGCTGATGCCTAAACTCGGTGTTTGCAGCTAAATCTTGTGTCCAAAACCCATCACTTTCTCTCCCCACCTTACCCAGTCACACCCAACTGTCCCTAGACTCTGTGTCCTTTTCTCTTGACAAGGTGGAGAGCTTGTTGTCAAACCTCGACTCAGATTCTGCAACCGGTCGAGACGGCATCAGCCTGTTCTTCTGATGTCCTAAAAACCTGCTCTTCTGCTCTTGCTCACCCTCTCTCTGTTCTATTCACCCTCTCATTTGCTCAAGGTCATCTGCCATCTGCTTGGAAATCAGCAAACATTACTGCCCTGCACAAAAAAGGTGCAAAAATAGATCCCTGCAACTACAGACCAATCAGCCTTCTCCCAATCATCAGCAAGGTTATGGAATCCATCATCGCTTCAGACATTAAATCCTTCCTCTTCTCCAATGGCTTGATTTCCGATCATCAATTTGGTTTCAGACCAGGTCCTTCTACACTGGATATGCTACTTCTGCTCTCCCAGCAATGGATGGAGGTCCTCAATGCCAGACAGGAAATCCGAGCCGTATCCCTGGACATATCATGTGCTTTTGACAGTTTGGCACCCTGCCCTGCTAACCAAACTCTCTTCCTATGGTATCCAAGGCCATCGCCACCCATGGCTGGCAGACTTCCTCTCCTGTCGCAGTCACCGGGTGGCCCGAAATGGAGTTCTTTCATCCCCTCTTCCTGTCCAGGCTGGAGTTCCTCGAGGTAGCATTCTGGGCCCTGTTCTTTTTCTGGTTTTCATCAATGATCTCTCCGACTCTTTCGAAAAGCCTCTATATCTCTTTGCTGATGACTCCACCCTCTGCCGTACCGTCGGTCATCCCTCAGACCGGCAAGCAGCAGCTTCTTCGCTCACTGCAGATCTGGTTAAATCACAAACTGGTCCAACACGTGGAACATGTCTTTCAAGCCGGACAAATCTCACACTCTCACAATGTCTCTCTGAAAGGACCGTTTGGAACCCCCACACCCCCCCAACCACTTTCTCAACCATCCTCTGGAAGAAGTCCTTTCTTTCAAGCTTCTGGGTCTCACTATCTGCCATGACCTTTCCTGGGAAAGCCACATTTCAAACCTCGCCTTCAAAGCCAGTCGCTGACTGGGAATCCTCCATCGTGCAAAGTCCTACCTCGGCCCACCTGAGCTCCTGACCACTTACAAAGCTTATGTCCACAGCCTGATGGAGTACTGCTCTCCCCTCTGGGCTGGTGCTCCTACCTCTCACCTTTCTCGGCTTCACACTGTGGAAACCAAGGCTTCTCAGATCATCGGCATCTCCCGCAATGAGGCTGAGTCTTTGGGCCTCTCACTCAATCACCGCAGGTTGGTCGGTGGTCTTTCTGTCTTCTACCTTCTCCTCTCCAGCCTCGCCCCCCCTGCTCTCTCTGTGATTTGTCCCCAGCACATTTCCGCAGGGCGCTCAAGGTCCGCCAAAAACCCCCTCGTGGTAAAACTACCAAAATCACGAATCACTGCTCACCTTTACTCTTTCATTCCTCTTTTTTCCATCTTTGGAATAAACTCACTCACTCTATTCAATCCCATTCTTCCCTCCAAGCCTTCAAAACAGCTGTTCACCATCACCTCTTATCACCCCCCATCCAAATCCTCGATGTTTTCTTCCCCCGATAATCCACCCAAGCCCACCTCCTTCAAATTTCCTGCTTTCCTTCCTGAAAGTCCCTGTAATGTTCATCTTCTCTTCCCCATGTTCCTCGTCCCATCCCTCTCCCTTCCACAGATCTCCTAATGTCTCTGTTCCCCACTGTTTTGTCCTTCCCACTTCTGCCCCTCTTGTCCCATGCCCCCCTTGCTGTGCATTGTGTGTTGGCTCTCTCACGAGCCTCGACAAGGTATACAAAAAAAAAGTGTCCTGTTTATTTGGCTCCCTCTCCCGTACTGTTGCTTTTGCCATATTCTCTCTGCTTCCAATTGCCCCCACTTTTGTTAATCCCCTGCCAGCCCTATGTCTGGCCCTAATCCTCTACACCATCCTGGCTTGACCGACCTCCATTTTTCCTTCCAGCCTGTCCACCAGCTCGGCTTGCCTCGCCCTAGTGTCCTGCCTCAGCTCTGCCTGCCTAGTCTCCATCCCAGCCATCGTCTTTGTGAGCATAGCCATTCGCCCTTGGTCACCCCCTTGCCTTTGGAAATGCAAGCCTGCTGCTCCCTGCCACTGATTTGTTTGGGGGGCACTGGGCTCAGTGGTAGAGTCTACAGGGATACAGGGTAGTGGAGGCAACAGGTCCCTCTACCTCCATTTTTACCGGAGATGCAGTGGCATCCGTCCAATAGGCACTCCCTGGTTTGGACTACTTTGGCCACTCGTAGTAATTTTATTTAGGCACCAATTCACACGCTCTGAAATCTTGCTTGACCTCAAGTCTGAATCCACTCCTTGCCAGTCACCTGGTCCATTCCAGTTGCCTGGTTCGAATACTGTGAGTCGCCTCAATGCAACCGTAATGGTCAACCGATTTGAAGACCCCTGCCAGATCACTTGTCTAAATGCCACAATACTGTGCAGATTGGGTCACCGAATCGGTCCAGCATCTACTAATTACGCACTACGCACCTCTTACTAATTAGGCCGAGGGAGCTGGAGGCAAGTGCCAATGTCTGGGTGTGCAGCATTCATTGCTGCCGCCAATTATCCATCAATGGGCTTTTCTTAATCACTAAAGGAGGGACCACGACAACCTGAAATCACTCTGAAACCAGGTATATTTAATAATACAATCAAGGGTCATGGGGAGGGAAACACAAGAAGGCAATTGGAAAATAAATGATTCAATAAACCCTTAACCCAAATTACAGAATACACATCCACGATACCTGACGAATAGAGATCATTAAATAACTAAGCCTTATCTGGGCCCACAGACACACCACAAGTGAAAGACATCAGGGAAGTCGCAAGACAAGAAGAGATTCTGGCAAACCTGGCTGAGCCATGCAGGATGAGTCAGGTTGGATTCCCCAGCAGGGCAATGCACCGGATCGTCCACATTCTGATGGGGTCAAGAAAGCAGAGGATGTGGTCTTGTGTCTGGAAGAGTGTGGCTCTGGTCCTCTGCAAGCGAGTAAGGAATGAAGCTCCTTCCATAAGTTGTCAGAGAATGCCATGGAATAAATGACTTTCGAAATGTCATATTAATGCTGATAAGGCCTTTTGAGCATGTGCTGTGTGCATTTTCAGTGATTTGGTTCTGCTCACCAGGCATTTTTAACCTGCCGTTGCGAGCCGAAATCTGTAATTCAAATGGTATTTTTAACATAATTTTCAGCGTTTATATTATAGAGTGGTAGTTTCAAGAAAGTTAACCATAATTGTTCTGTTCGGAAATGTAAATCGGACTCATGAGAATCTATACTAAAACAAAAACGAATGTCTGTCTGTGTGTTTGTCTCACCATTTTTCTCAGTTGGCCAAACAGATGTTCGTCAAACTTTCAGAGGTTCATATCAGTGAGCACCGGGGTGTGTTTTCGGCTATATACATGTATAATGTATATGTATGTATGTATGTATGTATGTATGTATGTATATATATATATATATATATATATGTATATATATATGTATATATGTATA
>BROF01002810.1:174313-194425 GCA_024346535.1 Eptatretus burgeri
TGTAACTCGAATCGCGGCACGTCGCCCACCGGACGGACAATTCAGTCGTGACCCTCCGGGAACTATCGCCTGGAGCCAGTCACGGGTGGGCCTCTCGACCTCACCACAATCGTGCCAATCGGCCACCCGCGTAGGATAGGGTTGTTCGCCAAACTCGACCTACCTAAGTACCCACGCGGATGGTAAACTGGGCGATCGTACCTCGCCGCAGGTCGACTCCGGACACGAGCCGCTTGGGCCGCCCGTTCCGTACTGTCGTGATAACTGAGCGGTGTTATCGTCGACCTGGACGGCTCAGATTAATTACTGGAATGTTACACCCACTACGAATCCCTTACGTGAAGCAAGATGGAGGGTCAATAAAGAAAAGACGAAGCGAAACGGGCACAGTTCAACATGCAAGCACTTTATTCACACACACACACACACACACACACACACACACACACACACACACACACAGACAAGCACGTATATACAGCCATACAATAATCAAAATGCACATATAACAGCCAAAACAAAAGTAACGATGCAGAGCTACAACCGAATATGCGTACACACGGCAACACTTAAAACAATATACTTGAGCCAGACTGGCGCCACCCACGGACATTCACACAAAAACCCCAAAGAAAAGAAAGAAAGAAATCGCGACTTCTCTTTTATGGCTGGTGAGTCCCTCTCCCACGACCGTCAGCGTGGTCGCGCCTGGCCCCGACCTCTCTCGCGGCCGGCGAACCCTCTCCGGCACTCCCCGTCTGGACGCGCAGGTCCACCTCACTACTGGCCGGGGGAGTCAGTTTTTGGCTCGGGGCCAGATAATTATTCCCCCAAAAAGAGGCCCTCCTTTACATGACCTCTGACCTTTGACCTGCATCGCCCCTCCTCCACTCCAAAGCGCGGGGAAGTCAAACGGAAGGAACAGGCGGGGAAACCTGCACCTTCTCGCAGTTCCCTCCTTGGCGCCTTTGTTTGCCGTTCGGAAGCGGACGTAGTGGCGAAGATGTGGTAGCGTAGATGGTGGAGGTGGCGTGGTTGCAGTGTGGTTGGCACTGTGATGGGGATGGCGTGGTTGTTGAAATGTTGTGTGTTTGAAATAAAAGATAGAAAAAGAAAAACGACTGACTCAAAGCATCGCAGCCCGGATGGATCACATAAATTCCCTCTATACAACGGGTTTGGGCTAACTACACATGTACCTATGAAGATATCTCACCTGAGGGTCCTTTATGGTGTAATGCGAATTTCCACAGCCGTAACAATATATACATATTTTTAAAAAAAATTGAAATTTTTGAAAATAAAAGTTTAGCTTTGGATTTTTATTTCCCCTTAATCGTTCGATAGTGCCAAAGCATTTGAGAAATCTGAAAGGTAATATTAACTGACCCTGGCCTATCCATTCGTGGGGGTAGAGAAGTGCTTGAGGTCCCCACAAAAAATGGAAAAAAACAAAGTGATTTCTTCAAAATGCCAACAGGATAAGAACAGCACCGGGCAACACTGGGTAACCCTGATAGTATAAGACATACTTTATTATGAAATATCCATAGATGATAGGAGTCAGGTTCCTATAATTTCCTGTTAATACAAGCTAGTGGTGGCAGTGTGTAACACACACACACACACACACACACACACACACACACACACACACACACACACACACACACACACACACACACTTCTCCTTTTACCAATGGATGCAAAAATCGAGTATTTCTCTTGTGGCCCCAGAACCAAACAAAAACCTGAGTGAAGTCGATAGCACGCCATAACAAATTGCGACGCTTCCCCCCTAAAGCAAAGTTGAAAGATGGCAAAAAGTTCCACCAGGAATAACCCAATATCAAATTTGTTTTAAAATATTTTTTTGTTTTGACCCCTGTGACACTAATTCCTCACCCCCTGGGGCATGAACTGGGGGTCAAATCCAAAAACTCATCACATATTGCATTTATCCCTGAATATTGATTGCATATCCTAAGTTTCATTAAAAAAAAACGTTTTAAAATGTGCCCATAATTGCATTTATCGGTGTTTGACCTTTTGACCCCACCCCAGAGGGTGGGGCCAAAATGATACTGCTCTTGCATTTGGAGTCTAAGTGGGTATATGCGGGGGGGTGGGGGGGGGTGTCCCCCAAAATATGTATTTGTTTTCTTCTCCAAAACTACACAAACAATTTTGAAGAAGAAATTGACGACAACCTTTATCAGCCGTGATGTGCCAAAGTTTGTTCACGACATTAATTAACAATTTAGGTCGAGGGGGGTGTAAGGGGGGTGGGAGGGGGTTTACCCCCAAAATAGGTATTATATCTATGTATATATGTACACTACCCACACCTGAAGTCACTCATTGAATGTAGTCGGGAGTAATGATGTCGTTTACCCATTCTCTGACCTAAGCTGAATGCTGTGATGTCACAATCAAAATGCAGGGCTATGTCTGTGACTCCTGGTAGAGAGCATCTCACAGAACAAATTATTATAATATAATTATAAATGTCAGATCCTGTCACAAGTGAATGAAAATGTAACTACTAACCGGTTTCACCCTTATTTGGGCATCATCAGGTTAACATAGCAAGTTTCCATCCACTTGTGACTGAAACCTTTTGGTTATTGAGTGACGTGAGCGCCGGAATCGTGTTCCATACAGCGCTTGTTTCACATCCAGATATAATCACCGCCTGCCACGTAGGAGCACTACCTCTCGCCTCACCACCCACAACCAGGAGTCATTAATTGAAGGCTTAGGACGGTCATCACAGCAGTTGTTGCATGACCTGTGAACAACAAGTGTCGTCTGCCTCATGAACACATTGTCTCTGCCCTACTGATCACCATTTAGGAGGTTTGCAGTCAGGAATAATAAATGAACCGAAAGAAGCACACTGACCCTATATCTAGCATAGCATGTGGCCTGCTGCCTCGTCAAGTTAGGGGTTTTTGATTTGTATGTATTAACAAGTTCGTTATAATCACGAACAAATGATTTGGGAGTATGTCGTCCTGACGAGGCCGGACCATCTTTAAAGACCGTCGTCCTTTGAAAGTTCTTTCAAAGTCATCAATCTTTAAAGAAAATGCAGGAAAGTTATTTCGATGACACAAGCATTCAGTTTCAAAATGAAATACTACAGATTTGTGAATGTTTGGTTTGCAAGGAACTTGTTGGGGAAATGAGTAAGACTTTTCTTTCCTGTAATTGCAGATGATGGCCAGGTTGTTTAAGACAGAACAGCTTTCTGTTTGCATCAGATATGCAGAGAAATCAAAGCAGTTCCTGTGCTTCAGCAATTGCTCATTTTTACCCTCGCTGAAGGAGGGTACTCCATTTGTATCCGTTTGTCTCTTTCTTTGTCTGCACAGAACTTTTGTATTTTTCTCTGCAACCGTTTGTCGGATTGAGATGAAAATGTCACCAGAGGAGCGACGACTCCTATAGAATGTTTTAATGATAATTATGACGTCATAGTTCACGTGGTGTGGCAGCCATGTTAGATTTACCCAAAAACCTATTTCAAAAAATCTTCTTCTCCAGAACGGCTGGACAGATCGAGGGGAAACTTCACATAAATGTTCCTCAAGCCTTGGGTGTATACGTTCGTAAAGGAATAATTGATAGGTCACATGGTTTGACAGCCATATTGGATTGAAGAAAAATATTAAATAATGTTTTCTCTGGAACCGCTTAATCAATTGCTGTGAAACTTCATAATTATGATCTGGTAGTGATAGTCAGGCAGCATCTTACACAAAATAAAGTCCCGTGGGATTTTTGGTATGAAAGCAAACCACCATCAAGTGGACCCTAATGACTAATAAAAAGCTTGGTGGCACTCTGGGAAATGGTGCGGACATGTATTTTGAGCACATTTAACATTTTTTGAAGAATGACTATTTTACGCCGCTTAAAAGGTGACATAATGTCACCCTGGCCCCTCCATATACCACCAATTTTGTCATATTTGGTATCAAATTGACCGGCATGAACCTCTGCATACTCATGTCATTTATTCGTCAATATATGAGCCATATCATGAATAAATCACACAAAAATCAAAATTTTGACCATATTTCGACTTCGGTTTCACCATTCGCAGTTCACCAAAATACCTTTTTCTCAACATTGTGCTCACCAATCTGCTAATGAATAGTATTGCAATGTACCTATGTTATCACTAGTTCTTTTGATATTTTCTACATATCATTCACTTGATAATTCAATGAGATATACCTCAAAATGTAACCCTACCCCTGAGTTCATACGTATGCATAAGTCCCATGGCAGTCAGCTCTCATCCAAAAAGCTCGTCGCTGTCATCATCGTTATCATGTTCGTCTGGTACTTCATCCTCGTCGTCGTCGGTTGAGTGGTGCGAGTTTTCGCAGTTGTCTTCCAGACTGGAACATCCACACATGTCTGTGCACTCGAGTCCTGCTTTCACGAGTCCTCCTGGTGCATCGTGCTGTTTGACATCTCAACTGGGAACAGTTGCATTTCACGAAATGAATAACAGACTTTGGTGCTGGGAGTTGAGTGGTCATGACTGGAACCCATTTTGCCTCCTCAAGTTTCCAGCCATAGTTTTGTGGTGATGGAATCTGTAGATTTGGTGTCGTGTCGTTGAACCACACGATGGCTTGGAAGTGGGCACGACTGATGGCTTGTTCGAGGGCATCACGTGTTGGAGGGAGTTTCTCGGACTGGGATTGTTTCTGTGAAAACATCCACCATCTGAGCTTGTCTATCTTGGTGAGCAGTGTTTGAGGGGCATACATTGAGCAGATGAACGTTTCGATGGAGTTCAGTGTGTCAGTACTCGAGTGTGATGGTGTTCCCAGGGATCCAAGTGCAGTAATGACCTCATCACTGGCATGTTGGAAAGCCTTCCAGAAAGCCATTTTGCCTTTTCCGGCGAAACTTCCGGTGTTGTCTGCTCCACTCAGATCATGGAGTCCCGGTAAAGCTGCTACTTGAATCGGTCGCAGAGATCGGTAAATAATTTGGAGGGAACAGTGCGGCGCTTTTTTCCTGTCCCTGTAACAAAAGTTGTGTTCCTGCATAAGACTGGATACCGCCGAAGTGCCAGAATGAAGACATCGGTGTCTGGGGAGTGGATGGCAATACTGGATGCACCACGACTGGTTGCATCGACAGCGTGCAAGAGGAGCTTAGTGTCTGCTTCTTCTTGGTCACCTTGGAGGTATGCCATGTTTGTATGAGTTGCTTTACACTGTGATCCCCATGCCACGACCATGTGCTTCCCCATGGCATTTGCTCTTTCCAACATCTCAGCAAGATAACCAGTTAATGCCATCTTCGTCTTCACACTCACCAGTAATTGCTTCATCGACACCTTGGCTATGTTTGGAGTGTCTGTGATGTGATAGCATACCACGGGCTCGCTGCCTTGCTGTCTATCACGAGTGGCTGTCTTCAAAGAAAAGGAAACATCATAGCGGTCAAAAACCAAGTGAATTTCATCACCTTTCCTGTATTTCTGCAAGATCCGTGTCGTAAAGTGCTCTGCTAGCTCTCTGCAGTTCCTGATGTGGTCTGGCTTGTCCAGAGATTGCAGTTCTGCCATGGCATCCAATAGAACCACTTCCAGGAGAGATGAGTCGTCATCCTGCTCTGTTCTTGTACTGTCTTGAACTGATGGCATGATGACTTCAGACATGGAAGTGTCCTCCGCAAAATCGACATTGTCGACTGCAAAGAACAAGTATCTTCCCATCACAACATCTGGGGGCATGTAAAGGCCATCGTTTATTGCCATTCTCTGAAGTACGGTAGATGCTATCTGCCCTTCTATTCTGAGCAATCTGTTGTACTCCACAGACACTCCGAACTTATGTTGCATATCAACAACTTTTTTGCTCCTGGTGGCTTGCCTCATGGCTCTTCCGATAGCCAGTTGCTGTGGCATCTCGTGTGTCATTTTGAAGGTCTTCGTTACCTTGTTTACAACTTGTTGTGGTGACAAGTACTTCGCCACAGTACTTTGTGCCAGACTGACGGCATGCTTGTTGACGACGAAGTATTCCTTGTCTGTTGACAATGTTGTGTTTGGGCCCTGGATTAACCATCTATAAAATATGTAGAGTTCTTCTGGAACATGCTCGCTCGTAGAGTCAGATAAGTTTCCAGTGAATGTCCATTTGTCGGCCTTGTGTATCGCTCTCCTCAAAATTGAAGATGCTTTGTATAGCACCCTCATGTCCGATTCCATCCCCATCTCTGTTTCCTCCATCCGGTTAATGGCTTCATCCCTGGTAGTTTTGATTGTCCAACGTTCTGGCTCATTGATGCGCTTCGGTTTGTTGAACTCTATACTGGGTATTTCGTTCTGCAGCAGTTGCTTGATTACCTTGCGGGGGCATTCTGGATGGGTCACGTTGTTAGCAGATCTTATTGCAGTGAAAGTGTCTTGTAGTTCACCCATGTTGAGGATCTTTCCATCCAACATCATGCCTTCTGCTGGGCTCAGGAACTCAATTTCTGCTGCAACTTCAACTACATTACTGGCTTGAGGAACTTGTGATGATTTCTTGACACGCCAAACATTTGTTCCATGAATTGCTCAACATCGCTTGTGGTATTTAACATCGATGGCATGTGCGTCTGTGGGGTTTATTGAAATACTGAGCTTCACACGAAGCTGTTCGTCTCCACTTTTTGCAATGGCTTCCTTAAGAGAAACTCTTGCATTTCCAGCGGCGAGTAGATGTCGTGAATTAGTACGCGTTGCTCCAAGATCACAGAAGAAACACAGGCCACTCTTGTATGGGGTTGAATGAGAGCGTTTAAATGTAGTTGAGGCCTGAGAGGATTTTTCATCATGGATTCCTTTGGATGATAATCGTTTCTCGTAGTGTCCTTTTGCTCTGTTGAGCATTCCAGCATGGACAGTATTCTGCTGACATTTCCTGTGCCATGACGCAGATTTTTCCTGCAGGTCCTGGCTGGAGACATTTCCAAGTCGCCGGCTGATTTTGGGATAGTCTCTGTCACCGTATTTAGCTCGCTCTCTGATACAGAGTAATATCTTCTCATAAGCACTGGGACTCTGAACTAATGTTGCGGCACTTTTCGTTTGGCAAATAATACACAAGGAATAATCAGTGTCTACTCTCGCAACTTTCTCCGGAGGAAATACAGTTTTTGTGGCTGACTCCATTTCGATGTTTACAAGGTGATGTATTAGAATGTGGAAGCATTTGTTAGCAATAGCAGAATACGCAATAAGCCATCACTGGGTACAAGAGAGGGATAGTATGCTGGAGTTCCAATCTAGTGTCTACAAACTACCGATGACCCTTTCTGTTCTTGTCAGTTGTTCTGCTGCATCTGAAAAACATAACAGTGAAAAACATAAAAGTATGTTTTTATGCAGAATCAGCTATATTGCATTGAATGTATCATCTTGTGGCTCTTCAGCAGCATCACATCTGAAAGAGAGAAATGCTTATATTAGTGGATACCATGGTTACTATAGTCCTATGGGAAGACTACCTCAACCCAATCATCCACAGTAGGATTTGTGGCATGTGTTTACAAAATCATGCATCCAAATTTACAGATGTCGGAAAGAGTAACCTTCCGATTCATTAGGGGGTAGGGTTACATTTTGAGGTATATCTCGTTGAATTATCAAGTGAATGATATGTATAAAATACCAAAAGAACTAGTGATAACATAGGTACGTTGCAATACTATTCATTAGCAGATTAGTGAGCACAATGTTGAGAAAAAGGTATTTTGGTGAACTGCGAACGGTGAAACCGAAGTCGAAATATGGTCAAAATTTTGATTTTTGTGTGATTTATTCATGATATGGCTCATATATTGACGAATAAATGACCTATGAGTATGCAGAGGTTCATGCCGGTCAATTTGATACCAAATATGACAAAATTGGTGGTATATGGAGGGGTCAGGGTGACATTATGTCACTTTTTAAGCGGCGTAAAATAGTCATTCTTCAAAAAATGTTAAATGTGTTCAAAATACACGTCCGCACCATTTCCCAGAGTGCCAACAAGCGTTTTATTAATCATTAGGGTCCACTTGAAGAGTCGAGCATGGTGGTTTGCGTTCACACCAAAAATCCCACGGGACTTATGATGCTCCCTGACTATGATGCTCCCTTGCACACAGAACTGCATGTTTTAAATTTCAAGTTGATCGAATACATGGTCTGGCAGCCAGAATTATTGACTTTTTTTGATATGGGTTCTTTTTGGAGTTTTTTGATTTTATTATTATTTTTTGAATAAGGCTCACTTGGCTGTGCCTGGATGGGTTTGAGGATAGAGGAGTAGCAGTTGAAACCCGAATCCTATCCAGGTTCTTCCTGACAACTTCATATTTTCTTTTCGCTTGTTTGTGTTCCTTCTGATTACTCCAATGCAGGACTGTACATATTTGGTTTTCCATTTGATTTGAATTGAACTTATTAGATCCTCGTGGAGGATCTCTAAGTCTTACTCAAGTTGTTGTTGTTGTTCTTCTTCTTGTGGACTTTTTTGTTTCACAGATTACAGTTTTCATCGAAAATTCCTGAAACTTGGCATATATATGTAAAAATACCCTGCGTAGACAGTAACCATCTCCGATTTTGAAAATTCCTCCAAGAAAAAAAAGTTATGACGTCAAAATATCTCTGCTAATGGAAATCACCTAAAAAATTATCTCCGAAACTAGGCAAGCTTTTTGAATTCTGTTTGCAGGAATCGAACAGAGCATTAGCAGAGATGAATTACCGCACATATGATACATTACTATGACGTCATATCAATTTTTATGACGTCATTCCTATTTTTTTGACATTTTTTGTTTCACAACCCAGAGTTTTCATCGGATCTTTGTGAAACTTGCCATGTATATGCAGAAAGCCCACGCGCAGGCAGTAACCATCTCCGATTTTGGAAATTCTTCCTAGAAAAAAAGTTGACATCATAATATCACCGCTAATGGAAATCGCCTATACCATTATCTCCGAAACTAGGCAAGCTGTTTGAATTTTGTTTGCGGGAATCAAGCCGGGCATTAGCACAGACAATTTATCGCAAACCTGATACATCACAATGACGTCATATTCGTTTTTATGACATCATCATTAAGAGGACGACGATCTTCGCTCATTTGAGCTTGTTTTAATTGTTAATGGATAATGGATAGATTCGAAATTCAACTGAATAATAATTAAACAAGCCGGTAGGCAACATGGCTGCTCGCTCTCGATGGAAAGCTGGCCAACACGACTAGCCGATATTCATGTGCATGCTATCAATCAATTTAGCACAATAAATATGATTATCACAGCCCTCTTAGTTTGCGCCCAGAAACCCGCCTTGTGAAATTTCAGGCATGTTTCCAAAGAGACTCTAACAAATGGCAGCCCTGGTAATTCCATTTATGTCTTCGCTAAAGATTTTATTTTTTTATATGATGCTGTAAGACATTCTCCTTGGGCACAAAAAACCAGGTCCCTCGGAGGTCCAGTTTCGGAGGTATTGATTTTTTTGTACAGTCCACAATTAGTGTACGATGTACGATAAAGTATGTTAGCTGTTGCTAAGCAACGGAGGTGTGCATAGCAACCATTCATTTTTGTGTACATGCTAGCCACATTGTACACATTTCACCCAAGTTTCATCAAAATCAGACTTTCTCTTAGAGATATTCGCAATTAACCGTTTCTGAAATGTTCGACATGTACTCGCCCAAAACCTATCTCCTCCTACAAATATTTTTTGTTATGGCTGCAAATTGGCATGAAGGGAGCAAGATAGATTGCGCACAGAACTCTAAGTTTCGATTTTTCCATAAATTTATTTTTGATTTTTTTTCGATTTTTTGACCACTTTAAAGGGCCGTTGCTATGCCGTTGCTTGGGCCCGGGGTCCCATATTCGAAAGCGCACGATTCCCAGAAATATTGGTTCTACCTACCAAATTTCATTGGAATCGTTTGAGTGGTTTAGCCCCGAGGCTTGACCAAAGTTTCGCGGACAGACAGACAGATGGAAATGTCCAGAATAAGGGTGCTCTAAGAGCATCCAAAAAAACATCATGGGTAAGGGTCAGGTGTCCAATCAAAGTGGGACGTCTTGGTACCCGGTCATCACTGCCAGCTGTTAAGAAACGGAAATTCTAATTATGTGTCATATTAATTACGTAACACACAAAACTCCACAAACACCACACAAAATACACCACACAAAACTACACAAACACCACATAAAATGCACCACACAAAATTTCACAAACACCGCACAAAATAAGTCCTGGTGAGGGGCTGCAATCTTTGATTGCTCTTTTTCTTGTTCCTAAATGTATTGGCACTGTCCTGCCATCAATAAAGTTTTGGAGACATTTGGGTTACAGAATAGTTGCACAGTATTATGAGAGTGAATTTATGATGTCACGACACTCAACTGGAGTTCAGCAGCAGATGAAAGAAGATCATCCATTAGCAATTATGTACATTGGGTATGGCACACAAACTCAACCTTGTCCTTGTGGAATGCTGTCAAGAAACCCATTATGCTGTGGGCTTCCTCAAAGTATTTGAGAAACTATAGTACCCCCACTCCCTTCGGGAGAGCCAGGAACGGTCATGTTGTTATCGTCTCTGTGGTATATAGATTGCAGTAGATTTAGTCTCGGGTCTATTCTTCTGTTTGTGGAATGTAATATTTTATACTTCCGGTAGGTCTCTTCCCCTTCCTTGTTTTCAAGCCCCATAAAACGCCACGCTAAGCTATTTATACATGTGAACATGGCATTTGTTCAAGGAGGAAGATCCCCTTGGGGATAGGGGATATTATTAGCATTGATAATGTTTTGTAATAACATTAATATTATGCTATGTGTTGTTATTAGAAGCAGCCTTGGAAAACATGGATATATAACTCAACCCGGACTTCACTGAAGGCAGAACAACCCCGTGGGAAATGAGGTGGGTAGGGGAATAAAGTCTCTATAACCTCTATCGAGTGACCCTTCATCCTTCTGTCAAGTTTGGTTGAGATGGGATAAATAACGACTGAATGTATCACGGTCAAAAAACCGTCAGACAGACAGACAGACAGACAGACAGACAGACAGACACTAAGTGGGGTATTGTAGTATGATGATTATATTCCGTTTCTGCTGAGTCAACCAATCATCAGGTATTTATCGACATGCATAAAGCTTTAGATCTTAAGCGTCAAGAGATTGTGCAGCCGAGTGACACACATTGGGCATGCAAGTAGAAGGTGTGTTTGTGGATAATCAAGCAATGCACTGCCATCATGCGGTGTCCTAAAGAACTCTAAGTTGATGAAAATGTGTTCTATGGACGCAAGTGGTCTACATCAACATACCAACGGTGTTCTGTTAATTGCAAGCTTAATTGTCTTCAAAGATTTGTGAAAGTAGTTCATGTCTCTCACAAAGGACTTCATGGAAGTTATCACACTTGCAAAAGCTTCCTGAATCACAGGGAAAAAAAAATAAATGGCTGGAATGAAATGTGGAAATAAATTGCAGAATTGCAGAAGAGACGCTTCAAATGGGAATAAGAGCTGAATTTTTTTTCCAATTTTTACAGACACTATTGTCCGAACAACTTTGGATCAAAAAGCATGCAAGTGAGGCAACAAATGCACCTGAACACACATGAGGCTGGAAGCACACCTGAAAAAAACCCAATGGCATCGGCACTTGTACCTTCCTGTTTTGAACGTCACAATCAGAGTTGTAGAGCCGATTCTCAAAATAATCAATGGAAATTGTTGAAACTCGGTGCTAAGGTGTTCATTCACTCTTGTGGAAGTATGCAGGTGTACTCGACATTAATCCTAACCTTGCAGCTTGAGAGATTGACACTTTTTGCCTGGACTGAATCCCCTATTAGCTTCCATTGAAAAGGCTTCAACAACTTGGCCTCATCATCAGCCATGACCTCTCCTGGGCCAACCACATAGTAGAGCTGGCCTCTAAAGCCAGCCACAGACCATGTATCCTGTGTTGATCCAAGTCTTTCCTTGGAAAATCAGAACTACTCAAATTCTACAACGTCTTTGTCTGTAGCTCAATGGAGTGGTGCTCTGCCCTCAGGGCTGGTGTCTCAGCATCACATCTGTCTCTCGTGGATTCTGTGGAATCTCAAGCTCTCTGTAGACATAATTGGACTCTCTCACGATGAGACCAAAGCACAAGGTTTGCTTCTTTCACGTCACAGGCAGGTCGGTGGTTTCTGTTTTCGAATCCCATCATCACAGTTGCTGCATGATGGTCTCTGTTTTTTGAGACCAAAAAAAGCAGACGACCGACCTGCACGAATATCGGTGGTCTGTTTGTTTTTTTTTTACTGCCTCGTCTCGGATATTGCTTCCTCTACTCTCTCAGTTGTCTGACCCTCCTCAGCAACTCCAGGATCCATGCGTTCATACAGAAGCAACCCCCCCTCCCACCCCCTCATTAAACTTCCAAAATCCAGGCTGACCGGACACCAACTCCTTTGTTCTTCACTTCTCCCATCTATGGAACCACCTTCCAGAAGATGTCCTTTCCCACTCTTCTCTCTAGGGCTTTAAACAGGTAGTGCACTAACACCTCATATCATCCCCTTTGCTGATCCATGTTCTTTTTTTACCCCCATTAACCCTCCCTATCCCAACCCTCTTACTTGCTGTTTTCAGTGTTTCCTTCCTTTCTCTCCATCTTTCCTGTGTAGGAGTCCAAATGTATTTGTAAAACCAGGAAAAGATTTATATGATACATCGTGACATGAAAATGCTCAGTTCTTGATACTCACAATTAATTATTTTCATGATTACTCGATTCTTGTTTGTGATATGATCTGGTCAAGGTGGCCACTATACTTTTGTTACGACAAATAAGAAATGTGGGGTGATTGGATTAACCCTTTGAACCCTGAGCTCCGAGGACTTTTGGCTCCCCGACCCTGGGCTCCATCGAGAAAAATCCAGCTGCTTAGGTATACGCAGGTTTGAATAGCGGCTGGTAAAACGGCCGTTAGGGTTCAAAGCGTTAATCGGTGAAAGTAAACTATTTTTGATTCCATGTACATTGTACATTAATTTTATAGTACCACTGACAATCAGTAAATCCACAAGTTAAATTACCTTCACCTGAACAGCCACTTGCACCCTTCCCCATCCCCTCCCCCAACAAAAAAGTTGCACTCCACCTTTGCTGCACAGGCGTTGTGTACCTGGTCGACTATACACCCAGGAGGAAGGAGGTGGACCATAAGGGCCTTTTTATCATCTCCTCTTTTTTAACCTGCAGCGTTGTCTGTATTACCAGGATTCAACTTTTGTATGACCTGATTATCATATGGACATGTTGCCTGGTGTTGGCTTAATGGTTAAGGTGGTGGGCTTGGGACCCCAGGGTGCTGAGTTCAAATCCTGCTCGACCGATGAATTAATACCAGATGGGGTTGACAGCTTGTCATCATTCAGAGCTCGACAAAATGAGTACCAGATTGCTGGGGTGATTCAGCCATTTAAGTATCCTGTGTTGGAGTGGTGACCTGTTCAGGGTTGTGCTCAATAGCTCAGGAGACTGCTTCAGCAGCCACTGATACTCTGTTCAGAGTATGGTCCCAATGGATGGATGTAACATGACCAATCACAGATTAATGCTTGTCTACGTAGTATCACATGACAACCTTTAATCGGGTATCAGTGTGGCATGATGCTGGAGGTGACATTCTGAAATTCCGTGCAAATGGTCTGAGAAACGTTGGAATGATGTCACTTATGTTAGCTCCAGTCATTAATCAATTTCCTATAACATTTGGCCTGATTCATGACCTGGCCAAAAACAAACGAAATGGCTCGCTGCAGGGTGACTATGTGGTATTACATATGAAAGGCCCAAAGCTCCAGTTCCATTATACATTAGCACCAAAATGGTTCTACCTGGGTTTGAAGACGTTTTCTGATTTTGTGGTCAGGTGGGCCACATTTGGAGGTACTCGTGGTTGACCTTAGCGTTTGGGGATTTTGTCCTTTCCACGAGAGAAATCTGTTCAAGTTGTTATATTATGATTCCCAGAAATTAGGCAGGTGCAGTACCAGAAATGGTACTATAGTTTATCACAAAAGCCATTTTGTGGAGCACAATCGAGCTGTCCCTCAAAAATGCCTCCTGGACTAAAACAATCAGACAACCTCAGAATGGCCCCATCGCTCTCCATCCAAATGTAGAATATGCCATTCGAAGTGCAGCCTCAACTTCTTAATCACTTGTGTTCCTGTTTAAATCTCCTTTTGACACCTTTGTTCCTCCACCACACGTTGTAGTATGTCCGATGTTTCCCACAAAACCTGAGGGCCACTCAAGATGTTATAGAAATGACATACTCACACCAGTCTGAGACTACAAACATTTTCTACTTTTAAAATTTACGAATTTGTAATTGATCTTTGGGGCATGTGCTCTCACACACACGCACGCACGCGCGCGCGCGCGCGCGCGCGCGCGCACACACACACACACACACACACACACACACACACACACACACACACACACACACACACTCACCCGATCTTGGACAATAAACAGTGAACACACTGACATTAGCCCAAACATTGTCTACATCAGTTTGGTAGCTCGGATTAGTCCAATAGAGTGTGCGTACATTATTTTGTGTGTGTGTGTGTGTGTGTGTATGTATGTATATGTATATATATATATATATATATATATATATATATATATATATATCTTCATCAAAATTTTCAGAGGTTCATCAGTAAGTGCCAGCGTGTGTTTTAGGACAAAAAAAAAAAATTAAAAAATTTTTTTACAAAAAAAAGTTTGATTGTTTTTGAAATGTTTTCTTTTCTTTTAATTTTTTAATCGCTCAATGATACCTAATCTTTTGTAGCTATTTGAAAGGTAATATTAAAAGATCCCCAACCCCATTCCTTCATGTGTGTAGGAAAGTGTTTTAGGCAGAGACAAAAAGAACAATTTTTGTTTTTTAATGATGTATTGTGTATCCCAGCAGGAACACTGATGTGAGAATGTTGAACTGGATTGTGAAATCTCGTTCTGAGAACATCTTGAATACCCCACGTGTGATCCCCTTATTCCCCCCCCCACCCCCAGTGCCGGATTAAGCCTTGGCTGGCCCTAAGGTACATTTTGAAATTTCAGAGAATGGCCTGAAACATTTAAATTAGATCTCGGGCTCATGGAAATGGACCCCAGACAAAAGATGAACTGATTCAAGAACAAAATATTTAATACAAAAAAAGACAAATATTTAATCTGAAAAGAATTTTTGGCCCGAAATTTTGGCTGGCCCTAAGGCACATGGCCTTGTCTGCCTAATGGTTAATCCGGCACTGCCCCCCCCACCCCCTTCCTGTAGTCTTCTTTCCTCAACCAACACCACCTCCACCTTCCCACCTTCTCTTCTTTGGTTTCCAACCCATCTGCCCCCTCCTGCATGCTTCCTCTGCCCCATGTTGGTGAGTGCAGATTGATCCACCGCCTGCGGTTCCGACTGCTTGGACTATAGGGTGCGACCCCACGTCATTTTGCCGCATTAGCCCGGCCATGGGGCCCTTCCTCAAGGCGCTGTCACACCTTGATGATTTAGCCAGCAATGGCAACGTATAAAAATGTATGTAAAACGTTGGCGTATGCTGAAATTTTGATGTTTTTTTATTTTAAGTTTTGGTCGTATTCATAACATGTTGGTCGTATGTATAACATATTAATAACGGGCACAGAACGTTTCGTTGTCTTATAGATAACTTATACCAACGAATGCTTAGCCTGTTGGCGGCGTTCACAACCTATGCCCAACGATAGTTTAACTTAGGCATAGCGCGCTGCACGTATCGCCGACGAATTCATGGCGTAGCCTGTTAAAAACCTGCCACTCGCCGATTTAAATCATAACCGCCTGAGAATTGGAAGTGTCAACATCACAGTCACACCTTGACGATTTAGCCAGCGTATGCCGACCTATGAAAATGTGTCTAAAATGCTGACACACGTCGAATACGGTATGGGTAAGTTGTGTATACGTTAAGAGCACGCTGAAAAACGAGGAAGTCCGCTGTCATATTTCGTGGTACGTTTAGTACGTCGTGAAATTTCAAGCATGCTGAAAATTTTTACGACGTACTCGCCGTATGGCTCACACGTTCTGCTACGCTGGGAATAAGTTGTAGGCACGATATGCGATCGTTGACACACGTCGACACAAGTTCCTTTAAAGTTACTCATAAGTTGAAACACGTCGAGGTAATGTTTAGCATATCCGAAACTTATTTTCTCCGTCAAGGCACATTTTATTTTTTTCTCCTTGGCTCCGTCAAGGCACGTGACGAAATATTGGAAGTTATTGTTGTTGTTTTTTTTTAAACGCTGCCAATACGCCATTATACGGCAGCTGTAAATTAGAAACACGTTCAGTAAGTTCTGTGGTCGTCCGGAAGACGTCAATCAAATACGTCTACATACGTCAATATGCGTTGGAGGTACATTACACATAGGTTCAAAGCATGTTACCCATAGGTTAGAAATACGTTTTGGGTACGTTAAGCATTACCTCGATGTGTTTCGACTTATGAGTAACTTACAAGTAACGTGTGTCGACGTGTGTCAACGATCGCATATCGTGCCTTGACGTGTGTTCAACGATCGTTTAATGTGCCTACAACACATTACTCATAGGTTATAAATAAGTTTCGGGTACTCTAATCATTACCTCGACGTGTTTCGACTTATGAGTAACTTACGAGTAACGTATGTCGACGTGTGTCAATGATCGCATAACGTGCCTACAACTTATGGCCAGTGTCGTGGAACATGTGAGTCATACGCTGGCATACGTCGTAAAATTTCAAGCATGCTAAAATTTGAGGACAACTGCAAAGTACAACGATGAAAGCCAGCGTACTACGACATATGGCAGTGTTTTTCAGCGTGCTCTTAACGTATACAAACTTACCCGTAACGTATTCAACGTGTGCCAGCGTTTTAGCCCAATTTTGCATACGTCAGGCATAGGTTGGCTAAATCGTCAAGGTGTGACAGGGCCTTCAGGTTAGGTCTGTGTGTGTGCACACACCACTCATTCGCTCAATTTCACTCCCACGCCACCAAACTCTGCAGCTGCTGTCACCACCATACGTACAACATACAGTTGTTGCAATGTTGTAATATATATATATATATATATATATATATATATATATATATATATATATATATATATTGTTACGGTTGTAGAAATTTGCATTATACCATAAAGGGCCCTCAGGTGAGATATCTCTGTAAGTACATGTGTAGTTAGCCCAAACCCGTTGTTTAGATGGAATAAATGTTATTCATTCGGGCTGCGACGCTTTGAGTCAGCCATTTTTCTGTTCTATCTTTTATTTCAAACAAACAGCATTTCAACAACCACGCCATCCCCACCACAGCGCCAACCACACTACAACCACGCCATCCCCACCACAGCACCAAAGAGACTACAACCACGCCACCTCCACCATCTACGCTACCACATCTTCGCCACTTGCCATTCAGTAGGCCCTGTGCGGTTACGATCTCCGGGAACAAACAAAAACCAACAACGATGCTCGGGGGTTTTCCCGCCTGTTTCTCCCGTCGAAATTCTCCGCGCTCGGTGTGGGGGAAGTGCGATCTGAGCCGGGGGTCAAAGGTGAGAAAAGGTGGGGGCCTCTTTTTGGGGGAATAATTCCCTGGCTCTGAGCCAAGACTGACTCCCCCAGCCCCCGCACGGCACGGGGTGGAGGGAGAGCGAGGTCATGCCCCCCTTCGAGAGGCTTCTCCAAGAAGCTCGAAGGGAGGCGGGGCCGAAAACGGGGCGGAGCGAAGGGCGGAGCCCCGCGCTACAAAAGGCGGACAGGACGGACCTTGAGAGTTGTTGGTCGAGAGTTGGTCGAGTTGGTTTGGGTTGAGTTGGTTCTTCGAGGCTTCCTGTCTGCTTGTCTTGTCGGGGGAAGAGTCCTGCACCCACGGCTTGGTGAGCGGCCTGTCACGAAGGCACGGACGGGAGACGCGGCAGCACCGGTTGTGAGGTGGACCTGCGCGTCCGGACGAGGAGTGCCGGAGAGGGTTCACCGGCCGCGAGAGAGGTCGGGGCCAGGCGCGACCACGCTGACGGTCGTGGGAGAGGGGCTCACCGGGAGAGGGAAGTCGCGACTTCTTTTTCCTTTTCCTTTGCTTTTTGTGTAAATGTCTGTGGGTGGCGCCGTCCATCAAGTAGTATTGTTTTAAGTGTTGCCGTGTGTTCGCGTATTCGGTCGTAGCTCTGCATTGTTGTTTTAAATTGATATATGTGCATTTCTGATTCTGTTTGGCTGTATATGTGTGCTCTGTGTCTGTGTGAATAAAGTGCTTGTGTGAACTTGTTCCCTGTTTCGCTGCGTCCTTCCCTTTGTTGAATCTCCATCTTGCTTCACGAAAAGGGTTCGTAGTGGGCTTAATACGCCTGATAATTAATCGGAACCGTCGAGGCCGACGATAACACCGCTCGGTTATCCCGATAGTACGGAATGGACCACTTAAGTGGCCCGTGTTCGGAGTTGACCTGCGGCGAGGTGCGATCGCCCGGTCTACCATCCGCGTGGGTACTTAGGTAGGTCGAGTTTGGCGAACAACCCTATCCCACGTGGTTGGCCGATTGGCACGATGGTGGTGAGGCCGAAAGGCCCACCCGTGACTAGCTCCCGGCATTAGTCCGAGAGGGTCACGACAGAATTGTCCGTCCGGTGGGCGACGTGCCGCGATTCGAGTCACGTGGCCGATCGCACGCCGTCAGGCGCGAATTCGCAACAATATGTTTATTTCATGTACACAAAGCCCCTAACTTGATGGGGCAGCAAGGCACAGATCGTGTTCCATCACAGAACTTGTCAACTTGCAACAAGATCTGTAAGCAACAAGTGTCTACCACACACATTGTCTAAGCCTTGATCAAGTTAATGAAAGCAGCAAACTGACCTTAGATGTGACATGATACTGACGTCTTACGTGTATATATGATATTAAAAAAAAAGAAGTCTGAAGACGACAATGGTTCACAAACGGTATTTGACGATGTAGATTGTAGATTGTTTCAGAAGTCAAGGATGAGACAATGTGATAATGTTTGACCAAGTTATAAAAATGATCAACATGATGTGGTACGAGTGACAGGTTATTAGCTGCAAAATGTCGAAAACCCGGTTTTGTTCAACAACTTTCAAAATCTGATCTTTGCATAACCTTTAAAGGTCACAAAACAATGTGTACATTAAAATAAGGAAACAGGATACGGGCTATAGCAAATGGAGTTCGTTCGTCGAAGAAGGTCGAAAACCCGGTTCGATTCCCACAGCTTTGAAAATTTGACCTTTGTGGCCTTTAAAGGTCAAGGATTATGACCTTAGGTGCACAACTTCCTCTGGAACATTCCAGGAACAATATAACGTCATATAGGCTATATGGCATTTTGCACTCCTCGGATTATCCATACTTTGAAATCAGCATAAAAACAAACATGAAGAGGGCGCCACGGGCAAGGTGTTCGAGATAGAGCAAAATGGTTTCAAGACTTTCGGTGGGGAATGACCTCAAGATTATGCATAAAAAAATATTGTCATCCTTGCTCTCAAAGTTTGGGCGGTCGTATGATTTTTATGTCAAAATTCGCAATTTTCTAAGTTTTTGACCTTGTGACCTTTACCTTGGGACAAAAATGAAAAATCGGACAATGACAAGTATTAGACAATCCATTTTGCTATTAAAATACCGAAGAAACCATTCCATTCAATACATTCCCAAAGAGAAGACAGATTTTTAATCCGACTACCCCCTAAAAATGGCTATTTTTGGACGTGGCTCCGCCCACAATGGGCAGAGCCACGCCCTCATCCAGGTAAACACAACTCGACATTGATATCGAACACAAACCAAGTTTCATCAAGATCGGATCAAAGTCCACGGAGTTATGCTCTGGACAGACAGACACACAGACATAACTCATATAGTGGTCACTCTGGCTGGTGCTCGTGAACCTATATATATATATATATATATA
>BROF01002811.1:0-11758 GCA_024346535.1 Eptatretus burgeri
GAAAATCCCCCATTCATTTACATGGGGAAAAGTGAGCCAGAATCAGTATTCTTACCCTACTGATATACTTTAACTAGTCCGTGAGAGTAGATCGTGGAAAATCGTATCATATATTACATGAAATCGCTCCAAAGTCCGAATTTGATAACTATATGACTTGCAAAAGCGATATATACAGCGATTCATCGTGATTATGAACAGGCTTTCAATAATATGAATGAGGAAAGTGAAGAACAAAAAACTTTATCGTTCAGAAATTGTTGCAGCCTATTCCATGTCAAGGCATGGTTGAGCAGGCCAAAAAACAAGGCGGCTTCAGACCCCAGCGAGGTTACCAAGGAAACGCCATAAGACCCCAGAGAGTGAGGTGGCCGAGGATCGCCTGATGAAGGATGTAATTAAATACAGCTGATAATTATCTTCAAAAGAGGTGTTTTAATTAATGCAAACACCCAATTTTCACTCTTGCGATTGACACGCACGATTGACACGCATTGATTGACACGGACAGATTGTATGTCTGGAGGGATCGAGTAGAGCAGAGTAGATTGAGCAGAGCCGATCGAGGAGGTGCCGGCCAGATTTGCGCGTGTGGTGTGGAGGGCTCCCGTCTGGTTCAGCGGGACACGCACGTGAGATCAGTGTGAGGACCGCACGAGGCAGGTGACACCCGCTCAGGAAGAGGAGGGCTGACATGTTCGTGAGCCTGCGTTAGGAAAGCTGCTACTATTGAAGCGCCATTCTGTCTGCGTATGCACGTGGATGGTGGAGGCGCCTTCCTCCCAGGCTTGATCTTGCTTGCTTGCAAATACACGTGCTGGACGAAGCTCCCCAACACCAGATCGACGAGGGCCAGCCCTTGGCCAGGCTGAATACCAGTGTATTTAAAAAGGGGGGTTTCTTTTCATTTGTCACCCTTTGTCCGTGTTTGTGTGAGTGTGTGCAAAGCCTCGATCATAGAAGTTATTTCCTGTATTTCTTTCATTTCATCTTCATGATTGTCCGTATAAGTATTTCTGTTACATTAAATGTATTCCCTTTTAAAGAAACCGCATTTTGTGTATTTGTGGTGGGGTTCGCAGATCAAACCCCCTCGTGCTGTTCATCCTCCGGAATCCTCCATCCGTTCCATTCCGAGTCCTCCTCCGTCTGCTCTTGCCCTCATATCACTGGGCTCTATTGTCTTCCCCCAAATCGTTGCATTGCAATCCTCGACACCCTTCGAGCACGCGCTGAAATCCATGTCGATGAGCGTGTCCACCTCCGAGGAATAAAAACCGTTCGACCGTCCCGGGAGGTTGGTCGGTGTTAACCGCCTGGCCACCACAAATGTAGGTAGGGGATTCGAACCTCAGCACCCCTGCGACAACTGCTGTCAGGAACGGGATTCGAACCCGGCCACCTTCATGAGAATATGATTATATATATGATATGCAAGTCTGGAGACTGCGATGGTTCACAAGCAATGTACACGGTTCGCCTTTTTTATTTTTTGACCTTCGAGGGGAAGCCACGAGCAAACTAGCGGGAATCGGGAAAAACGTAAATGATGAAAGTTATAGAAATTGAAGAGCACGACTTGCATATCAACTTTCATTCGAAACAGTTCAAAACCCTAGAAGCTCGATGCCCAATTTATTGATTTTTTTTGACATTTTCTAAGTTCGTGACCTTGTGACCTTGACCTTGGGATTGAAAATGAAAAATCGAGCTCCGTGGGGCTATGCAGGTGCCATTGGGCTATCCAAATACCGAAACCCCTACCAGATTCGACAACCCCCCTCGGAGAAGATGTAACTTGAAATTGGCTACCCCCTAAAAACAAATGTTTTTTGGGCGTGGCTCCACCCATAATGGGTGCACCATGCCCATTCTCAGGAAGACACAACTAGATCATGATACAAACCTCGCACCCTAATTTTATTAGGATCGGATCAAAACCCACGGAGCTATGCTCGGGACAGACAGACAGACAGACAGACAGACACACACCCATAACAAATATAGTGGTCACTTACTGACTCGTGAACCAATATATAGTAGTAGTGTATGTTTGTTTGTTTGTTCTCTTATAACTCGAGAACTACGCATTCCAGAGCAAAACTAAAGGCATATTCGGAATCAGCACATCTCCGAGGTACGACAGCACACCATAGATGTTTAAAAAACTTCATCGATTTTTAAATTTTTTTTATTTTTTGCCCATTTAAATTTTTCTGCTACAATTGATTGATTTTCCACGTCGCGACTTTTTTTATTCACAACCTGATCAAAATAAGACAAAGACAGACCAGTGGATGGACAGATCAGTGAACGTTTACAAAGTTTCTGATCAAAATTTGACTTTCTGATTTTAGATGCCCTGAAAAAGGAAGAGCTCCATTGGTCCCAAGGCAACTGCAGCTCAGCGAAAACACACTAAGAGACAACAGGAGACTGAAGAGGAGCAAGATGCCAGGCTAAATGAACAGGCTCATTGGCAACAACAGCGGCAAGCAAATGAGACTGAGGAAGAGTGTGATGCAAGACTTGAGGCAATGCGTCACCGCACTGCAGAAGCACGAGCACTGGCCCGGGCACAAGAGCACAACAATGCCAACAGGGTGGCAATCACGTATGACCCGGCTGACCCAACAACTCATGCAGACATCGGCTGAATGGACCAAGTCTGCACCCACTGCTCTGCTTACAAGTTCAAAGGAGAGACCAAGGGTGTGTGCTGCGGCGATGGCAAGGTCGTCCTTGAGCACTCTCCTACCTTCCTTTCTTGCTGAAGGAACTTCACTCAGGCGAAGGTCCCCTCAGCAAACACTTCCTTGACAACATTTGGATGTATAATGGCAGCTTTGCGATGACGAGCTTCGGGCACAAGGAAGCTGAAGTCCAGGGCTGGAACCCGAGCTTCCGGATCCAAGGTCAAGTGTTCCACCGCATTGGCAGCTTGCTCCTGCCGGAAGAGAGCCAGTCAAACTTCCTACAGGTCTACTTCCTGGACTCACACACCAAGGAGTTGGCTGCCAGGAACCACACTGGCCTCAAACCACACATCCTTGAGATGCTCACAAAGTGGTTTCATGAGAATAACCATCTGGTCCGTGAGCTCAAGACTGCAAGAGATATACTTGCAGAAGGAGGTAACTCTGAAGAGCACCAGATCATCATCAGAGAGAACAAGCGACCACAAGGAGAGCACACACGCCGCTACAACGCCCAGTCTGCACCAGAAGTCGCCATCCTAATGGACAATGAGCCAACAGAACCCGGAGACATTTTCCTCAGACTTCGCGATGGGGCACTTAAAGGATCAGTGAGTTGCATGCATCTTATGATGCACTCCAGTATCCCATGGTGTTCCCTTATGGAATAGATGGCTACAGCATCCATCTGGTGGCCAGGACTGCTACTGGACAGGATGGACGAAAACACACACAACTGCAGTACTACAGCTACCACATCATGGTGAGAGAGGGCAACTACATTCTGCAGATGCGACGACTCTTTCAGCAGTTTCTAGAAAGAAAGAATGCTTTATTCTTTGGCCTGATACAAAATGTTAGTTAAAAAAGAAACAAAACAAAATAAACAACGAACAATAAAAGCTTCAAATTACAAAAAACCCGATATCGCACAAACATTTCCTATGCGAGGTAAAAATGTAATTAAAAAAAATCATTTACTGTAATTTAGGGTATCAAGGCCAGGGAACGACAAGGCCGATTTCCGGCCGTGGCCATGCCCCGATAAAATTGTGAGAAGTCCAGAACTGATATTCGCTGGCGAAAAGTTGACACTGAACGGACTTCAAAAACTTGTGAGGGTAAAGCATTCCAAATTGGAATGGTTCTAACTGCAAAAAAAAAATTCGAATTTCTTTATTCACTCCAATCCATTTCAAGCAATATTCATGATTTTTCTGTTGACCTGACCTCGAAGCCATTTCAAAATAATCTGAAAAAGATAAAGAAACTAAACCAAACAGGATTTTATACACAAAAACGAGGTCCCTTACTACTCTTCTATGTTCCAAGGATTCCAATTTCAGTACTTTCAAACGATCTGGATAAGATAATCCAGCCATTCCTGGAATTCTACGCGTGAAGGATCGCTGAACACGCTGAATTCAATCAATATCTTTAATTAAGCACGGATTCCACACTTCTGTAGCATACTCCAAAAGTGACCGAACGAAGGTGATGAACATTTTCACCAGAAAGTTTCTATCTCTACAACGGAACACTTTCAAAATTAAAGCAGCCATGATGAATTCCTTTTGTGCTATCATTTTGCAGTGTGCACTAAATTTAAGATCGTCCGAAACAATTACGCTCAAATCACGCATACATTTAACCGAGGAAACTGGAAAATCTTGGACTTCATACTGTGTCTTCGCATTTCCATGACCGATTTGAAGAACGAAGCACTTATTTACTGCGATTCTCAATTGCACATTGTCTGGCAGGCTCATTATTTGTTTCAAATCTTCTTTAAGTTTAACATTTTGCTCGTTTCTTGGATATGAAATATATATTTTTGCGTCGTCCGCATACAACTTTAAAGAGGCTGTTTTCACATAGTTCACAATGTCATTGATATAGATTAAAAAAAGGACTGGGCCAATTAAAGAGCCATGTACAACCCTAGAGCTAATCGGACGATTCTCAGAAACAGCGTCTTCAACCTGTACAAATTGAGATCTGTTAAGCAAATAATTTCTAACCCAACTGATAATTTTCACATTAAAACCATAGGCGGTCATTTTTTGAATGAGTTTTGTATGACTAACTGAGTCAAAAGTTTTTGCTATGTCCAAATAAATAACATCCACAGTATTGTTTTGATCGACAATCTTAGTCCAGTCATCCAAACAGATGAGCTGCGTTATTGTAGAATGCTTTGGTAAGAAACCGTGTTGGCACTCCCCAATGATACTATTCTGATTCAAATGTGTTAAAATATACTGATGAATAATCGATTCTAAAGGCTTACTAGCAACATTCAATAAACTGATAGGACGATAGTTTTCCACTACTGGAATGATGCCTTTCTTATGCAAAGGAACCACTTTCGCTATTTTATATTAGAAGGGAAAATGCCAGAGTGAATAGACAACGAGTAAATTCCAGACAAAGGCTCCGACAACTCAAGTGCTAATTTAACCAAGAAATTCTGAGGAATAGAATCTGGGCCAGACGAAAATTTAGCCGAAAGACCTTTAATATGTTCAAAAACATTCAGCCTATCACACACAGGCAAAGGAGGAGACCTAATATGAACAGGGTTGATCATATTTACCAGTTTACCTTCATCTTCAGTGAAAACCGAAACAAAAAAACTGTTAAATATTTTCGCTTTTTCACCGTAATCTACCACTATATTTCCGTCCGCACCGACCATAGGCGGAATAACCGATCTGTTACTTAACCTTGACTTTATATAACTCCAGAATTTGTTAATTTGTTCCGAATTAAGAACTCCATTTTCTTGCATAAAAATATCTTTTCGTTTCAAAAATCTCGCATGCCTAATTGCTGCCTTCCATTCCAGTTTTTGCTTATCTTTTCCAGATTTTTTATATACCTAAGATGAGTGCTCCATTGTCTCTCGTAAGCACAAGAGGTTTCAGAGGACCAATTACAATTTTTTGGACGAACGGGACAGAACGGGACCCATTTTAGGACGAGGAAAATTAAATAATTGTGCAGAATTTCCCACATTTGATCTACATTCACACAGAAAGAAAAGGCTGCTGTCCAGTCAAAAAGGCATAATTCACGAGAAATTTCCGCATAATTTGCATTTTTAAAGTCAGGTATGTCATTCCGACTAACAGATCGCTTATTACTTTGAAAAACGCAATTTAAAAAAAAATTGCAAAATGATCAGAGATATCATGAAACTGTTCTACTTCACACTGATGAATAAGAAATAAGTTGTTCACAAAAACTAAATCCAGAATATTTCCACCTACATGCGTCGGAACATGAACATGCTGAGTCAAGCCTATCTCAAACATAGCCTCACTAAACATTTCCTCATTTTTGTTTCCTACTGAGATACCGTCCCACTTTAAACCTGGTAAATTAAAGTCACCACAAAGCACAAACGAGGAAAAAGGATCATAATTAGTGCGGACATGATTGATCACGGCATTAATCGAATCGTTCTGTGGGAAAAAAGGAGATCTATAGTAAACACCAAAAATTAACTTTTTTGTCGCCGTATGATCTCGAAAAATTGTACCCCAAAGGGACTCGAAAAATTTGGATTTTACAACTTTTACCTCAAAATTTGTATACTTCTTTGGAATTAAAACTATAACACCCCCACCATGTCGTTCCCTTCCCTCCTCCTGACTCCTGTCACAACGATACACAACAAAGTCATTCTATTCGAAAACCGACTGAAAAAGCCGCTCGGGATAGTCTCATTTAATCATGATTCAGTGTTTAAAAAAACATTTTCAGGATTTTTTGTAGTCAGAAACAGCAAATCGTGCTCTTTTTTGCAAAATACTACGAAAGTTAGTAAGGTAAAACGGGATAACATGCTCAGGCCCGCCGAGTTTCCCGAGCCGCCCCCACGTCGGGACATAATTTCACCGCGACGAATGTAGATGTTGAGCTCTCCGGCATCTTTCCTGGCCTTCAACTCGGTGCGCAGATCGCGGTCGACCTTCCTCTGTTTCGCCGTCTGGTCGGGTCGGACCAACGCGTGGAACTTGCCGTTTTTTACCTCCGCATCCCCGGCCATGAGCGAGCTCGCCCCCATCAGAAACATCTGGCGCGCCGTGGAGTCGCTGAACACCACCTTCATGATCCGATCCTTGCGGTCGTGGGATCCATGGTAGTGCTTCGGCCCGTCACGGAAGTTCTTGACCACCAGCTCCTTCTTGATGCGCAGCTGGTCACACAGGCGGTCGATGATCACCCGGTCGCGTTCGTTCTGCTCGTTGTCCCACGCCAAAGGTGGTGTCCTCCTTCCAGACGACACAGACCAGGTTGGGCTTTTTCTCCTTCAACTCCATCTGCTCCATGATGGTCTCCGAGGCCGCCTGGGACGCGGCCAACACGACTTGGGCCATGTCGAATGGTTGTTGTTGTTGCTGTCGTTGATTCCCAACAACTTTCTGAGCCGTGACCTGAGTGGTCAGATTTGCGATCATTTCCGACAACGAGGCGATCTGCTGTGAGTTGGCCGTGACGATCTTGAGCAGAGCCGCGTAGAGATCGGCGGTGACAGGATCGGAGCTTTCCTGGCACTTCTTCACACGTGTAGACCACGCCCGCGCAACCGAGCACTCGAGATGCGTCTTTCTTCTTGGTTTCAGTGACAGCCTTGGTGCAACCCATCAAACACGCGATGCACGTCCACGATCCGCACGTCGAGCATTGGACACAATCATCGCGATTCCCCAAAGAAGTCTTACATTCCATACAGGGAGCCAGAGGAGAGTCATCCATAGCTGGTTGAGATCGCTTGTAGGTGGTCATCCCGGCCACAAATATGAAACTTCTCTCACGTAGGGGCCCGTGCTTCAGAAATTCACACCAAAGAGTGTAAGAGAGAGGAAATGATGGAGCCAATGCGGAACAACCACCACGGTCCCGTTCCCTAATGGACTGGTCGATGTCTACTGCAAGATCGAGACAGAGCGACTGGGCTTTATCCGCCGGGAGCAAAATAATTTGCTTGCTGATAACTACAACAACTTCCGTGACAGCCTCATGGCACTGATGACGAACGCTGACAACGACAAAGAAATGTGAAATATATCCAAATTAAATGTGATATATATTATGCACCACAATTTACCCACTTTCTTATTCCTATTTTTTCTACCGGGCAACGCCGGGTACTCCAGCTCGTATAAATATAGAAACATATACCAGCAAATATCACCCGTCACTTCGCTGACAGGAATACTAAGAGAGGGGTCAGAGAGATAGGGCTGGGGGGGGGGACTGGATAGAGGGAAAGGAAGAATGGCGGCAGAGAGGGATGGAGGGAGAAAGACGGGGGGAGGGGCAGAGAGGGTGGGGGTTGGGAGACAGAGAGGGTGGGGGGTGGGAGAGAGGGAGGGAAAGCGGGGGAGCAGAGAGGAGAGGGAGGGAAAGCGGGGGAGCAGAGAGGAGCAGGTGGGAAGAAAGAGAAAGACAGACAGGTGGGAGACAGAAAATAAGACCAAGGCTTACCTTGCCGTGTTTAACCCCCTGGGGATCTTTGACTGATCGAGGGTTAAACATGACTATCACCGCCGCGCCTCAACACAAAGCGCCATTTCCTGTGTGTTTTGTATTTTACGGCAATGGCCCCGCTTCACAAAGGGGCGGCAAAGGTTTCATTGGCTTGAACTGTGTCCTGATCCAGATAATATGGACAATGGACTGAAGTACAACACAATGACTGGGAGATTGCAGGTACAAGAGGGCAGAATGCAGTCATTGTTGCTGTGTTTGCTTCGAATATTGCTTAGCTGTTGAGAAGTTTCAGTTGCTCTGGATTTTTATTATTACTTGTTTTTTGTCATCTTTCTGTCCTGCCTTTTTTCTTCATGTATCTTTCTTCTTTCATCAGCCTCTCCTTCTTCCTTTGTTCTTTGTTGTCTTTTCATTGTTCTGTCTTCCTCCTTCTGCATTTCTCTTTCTGCCTTTCTTCTCTTTCCTCTCTCTCTTCCTTTCTTCTCTTTCCTCTTTCTCTTCCTTTCTTCTCTTTCCTCTTTCTGCCTTTCTTCTCCAACTTTATTTCTTATCCTTCAGCACTGAGGATTTCACATCACATTTTATCAGAGTTTGATATGTATATATATATATATATATATATATATATATATATATATATATATATATATATATATATATATATATATATATATATATATCCTTGTAGACTGTGGAGCTTCAGGATAGACTATGTTGCATGTTTCTCCATGTGGAGCTAAGATGAAAAGGTTTTTGCCATTGCCAACTCTGGAACAACCAACATCGCGTTGGCCATGAGAAAATAATGGGCTTTGCAGGTTGATGCCAACAAATTTGAGCGATTTTCCTGCCTTGTTGATGTCCATGGCAAAACTGAGGCGGACAGGGAACTAGAGCCTTCTAAATTGAATTGGCAAGTCAGATGGGATGATTGGAATGCGTGGAATGAAGACATCCTGTCTTGCTGCATGGCCAGTCATGATTGTGGCTTCAATGACATGTGGCATAAGCTCCTTGACAGTCAAATGTGTTCCATTGCAGTGTGTTGGTGGGTCCAGATTCCTGAGAAGCATAATGGGTGCACCAATCTTGAGCTCCAGATTGTGAGCATGTGTGTGAAGAGGCACACTTGGTAGTTCCAGAGAGTTAAGAAATTCTGTGGGGTAGTGGACTGCTTCATTTGTATCTGATACAGTGTCAACCGAGTTGTACGTTTGCATAGTGCCAGGTAACTGTGTACGAAGGCCTCTCTCTGTTTGTGGAATTGGCGGCATAATCTTTTGGTGCCAAGATGACTCTTTGGCATAGCCACTTGTGGTCATTGAAGTTATGTACATTTGGAAATACTGCATCTTATGGTTGTTGAAATGTTGCAACTGTTTTCCCAATATTGTTCATCGAGATATTTCCATCTTGATTTTCAGATGCCAAGGCTCCATTTCCCACTTTGAGCAGGCTTGCAGCAAGCGCCACAGCAGATGAATCACCTGTTAGAAGCACTCGCATGTTGGTCATTCGGCTGAGTCGCTGAATGCTGTTCCAAATGTACGAGGCTTTGAGGCAGTCCTGCACTTCATCGGCTTTGGTTCCATGTGGAATGACTGGCAGCATCTGTCGAAAATCCCCAACTAATACCAGTCGCTCCACCCATTCTTCTGTCATGTCGAAGATCTTGCATGGTGCGATTAAGAGGCTCGAAGGCAGCTTTGTGAGACATTATACATTCATCACATATATATATATATATATATACACACACACACAGTATCTTTGATACTACGGTGTGTGTGTGTGTGTGTGTGTGTGTGTGTGTGTGTGTGTGTGTGTGTGTGTGTGTGTGTGTGTGTGACCAATTTTTTTATCAGAGATGGCTGAATGGATCTTCGTCAAACTTTCAGAGGTTCATTAGTGAGTGCCAAGTAGTGTTTTCGACAGAAAAACTTTTTTGAAAAATTGGAGAAAACACTTCGTTATTTTTTTTTTTGTTTATCGCTGTATTGTGTCAAAGCCTTTGTAGCGATGTGAAAGGCAATATTAAATGATACCCGACCCCATTCTTTAATGGGTTAGGGTAGTGTTTTAGGCACCCACAAAAATAGAACAAATAACAAATTGATTTCTTCAAAATCCCAATGGATAGAACAGACAGCTCTGGGCAACGTGAGATACCCACTGGGCAACGCTGGGTACCCCTGCTAGTACTGTACAGTGTATAGAAATATATATATATATATATATATATATATATATATATGAGGTGTGTTCAAAAAGTATCCAACCTTAATTTTTCGTGTGTAAACAAATGAAGCGAGGGAGGTGTGGTTTGGTGCACGTATGTAGGTGATCTGAATCCGTATGCGTGAATATTTTCCCGCCTGCAGAAGCTGTCAGTCGCCGACAGACCGCCGATGAGTGAGGAAGTGTAAGTGAGCGCCGTCGGATTTTCGTTTTTGACAAAATGACGGATCACTGTGGTCTCATCGCCAGGGATCACTGTGTTGAAGAAGTTGGGATCGCTGTTCACAGTCTCCAGCATGTCCTGTGCGATCTCCAAACGAAGTTGCTTCTGCCCGATCGTTAGCAGCTTTGGCACGAACTTTGCTGAGATTCTCCTTAAGCCCAAATCCTCAGTCACAATTGAATGAACGGATCCAATGCTGACGCCCGCCTCGTCTGCAAGTTCTCTGATCGTGATTTGACGATCCTGCATCAGCAGGGTCCTCACTTGGTCAATGACTGTCTAATTTCGGGATGTTGAGGGCCAACCAGAACGTGCTTCACTTTCCACTGATGTGCGACCATCTTTGAAGTGGTTGTACCACTCTCTTATCTGTGTGGTGCCCATTGCTTCGTTCCCGAAGGCCTGTTGTATCTTGCGGATCGTTTCCACTTGGGAATCGCCAAGCTTTACACAAAATTTGATGCAGTAGCGTTGTTCAAGTTTTTGCGTCATTTTGTCAAAAACGAAAATCCAACGGCGCTCACTTACACTTCCTCACTCATCGGCGGTCTGTCGGCGACTGACAGCTTCTGCAGGCGGGAAAATATTCACGCATACGGATTAGGATCGCCTACATACGTGCACCAAACCACGCCTCCCTCGCTTCATTTGTTTACGCACGAAAAATTAAGGTTGGATACTTTTTGAGCACACCTCGTATATATATTAGTTGTGTTGTCTGTCTGTCCATCGATATAATCAGCCCCACCAGTAGTAATCCCATCAGTATTGCTTACCATTGGAATCCTCTTGGCAAATGGAGATGCAAGAAAACATTTCTACAGGGTCGGGGAAGACCCCAATTCTCTCGACGTAAATGTGTATTGCATTGCACCACACGGTGGTAGGCAGTATCTATATATTAAGACTGAAGGACCAATTTTGTGCTCCTCCTAGCGGTCGCGTCACGTTTTTCTCGGTACTGTGACCTGGACTGAAAGAAACTTCGTACCTGTAAGAGTGCATCGCACATCGTGACAATAGTCAACGTTCAACTCTGAAGCAGAATAAAGACTTTTCGTTGAGACGGGGGCGAGGAGTGAAGAGGCGGGGGCGGAGG
>BROF01002811.1:27677-49923 GCA_024346535.1 Eptatretus burgeri
CATACACACATACACACATACACACATACACACATACACACATACATTGCTGGAATTATAGATAGATGATGAGTGGGATAGACAAAAGAGGTGCAGAAGAGTTTTTTTTTTTTAGCAGAATGGACACGGACAGGTCAAGGGGCCACAGTTTCAGAGAAAAGAAGAGAAGAGTTAAGATGGTAGTAAGGCAGGGGTCTTTCATTCAGAGAGTGGTGAATGCATGGAATGGTCTTCCTGCAATGTTCAGGGCAGTATAGTCATTGGAAAGTTTAAAAGTCGAGTTGGATCTAGATTTGTGGAGGTGGGTGGGGGGGGGGGGGGGGGGTGCTACAAAGATGTTTGCATGATTGTGCAGGCTTAAGGGTCTTAATGGCCTCCTCCTGCATTGAAGTTCCTTGTGTTTCCTTAAGTACAAAATGGCTGGCACACGCCAATAAAAATTAACCGCTTTTTGACTTTGGAAAGTTGAGGAATTTGATGGAGAAAACTGGTATATATAAACAATAGTGATTATCATTTGAACTCTTGTGACCATATCACGTGAATCTTTCAACGATGAGCCCATGAGCATAAGCAACCAAGATGGCGTTTACAGCAACCGAGACAATAATTGAACATTTTGACAGTAAAAACAGCTTTTCAAAGGTTTGTTGTTTTGCCGGTTTCAAAAATGCGAAATACGAAGGTGTCTCGTGGGTCCTTCTTTTAACTGCAGGTATTAATTACCACTTGGAAGCTTTGATGGTTGCCAGCAACTCTAATTGTACATGTTTGTGATTACGTTGCCTTTGATTACTTGCTTTATAATTACATAATGCTGGCTTCAAATCCCCTGTCCTCTCTATTTGCTCACTGTGTATTTTCCTTTTATTAGCCCCCAGTTGGACTTGGTCCGAAAAGGGGGCTTGTGGATTGGGTCTTGTGCGTCCCATCTGTACGTCTGTCCGTCCGCAGCCTTATCTCGAACCTGTATTGACCGATTTTTTTTTTTATTAAAACTTGGCACAAATAAAATACATGATGGTATTTATACATAGGCACATCATTTTGTTTCCTGATTTCATCAAAGATTGCTGGCTGGTGGCCATTTTAGTTGGGGAAAAAAACCCCCTGGTGTTGAACACATCCTGAACCATTTCTCAGACATGAATTTACCAACCTTGTTCAAACTTGGCACGCAGATAATGAATGATGGCTCACATATGCACGGCATTTTTTTTTCGAGACCAGATCCAAAATGGCCGATTGTTGGCCATTTTGTTACTTGCGCAATCTTGCCCAATCGTATACAATCTTCCATGTCACATGACTGCTCAAGTCAGTTGTGCATACCCATAAATCTTGTAAATATGGGCTTGCACCTTAATGCCGTACAGCAAAATTACTAAAACCACAGGAGCTATAACATTTTATGCCTTTTTCTCCCTGTTTAACATGCTGTATGCCCAAGTTCTTCCCTGAGCTCAAAGAAACTGTGGCATGGAAACAACTGGTACCGAGATTGTTGTCAACTTCAGTATAATCTTAAGCGTTATGAATGGTAAATGGAAAACGATCGATGGACCACTATTAGAGAGATGTATCTGTCACCATTTTTCTCAGAGATGGCTGAGCGGATCTTCGTCAAACTTTCAGAGGTTCATAAGTGAGTGCTGCTGTTTTTTTTTTTTTAGGCAAAAATAAGTTTTTTTTTGAAAGAAAAAAAAGTTGGATTTTTTGGGGGAGATTTTTATTTATTTATTTTTAATCGCTCTGTAGCGCCTAAGCCATTGTGGCTATGTGAAAGGTAATATTAAATAATCACTGACTGCATTCCTTCATGGGTCTAGTGAAGTGTTTTAGGCCCCTGCAAAAAATAGCAACGCTGGGTACCCCTGCCTGTTCTTTATAAAGACTAGTCAATCTGCCTTGGGAGAAGAATAAGGACAATTAATTTTCCGCAACCAAATGTTGATAGGGCTATGCTAACCACAGTAAAAGAAAAATAAAAGGTTGAACCAACGTTTGGGCGTGAACCCTTCTTCAAAGCAAGAGAGAGGGCTCGTGCCCAAAGCATCACTTCACCGCTTTTCTCGCAGCGGTTGGCGGTACCCCTCTCAACATTTGTTCGAGAAAATTGATTGTCCCGACTATGAAAGAAGGAATCGTAACTTGCACATTTGGAAAAAAAAAAAATTGGCTGGTTGGCTTTTGGAAGGAAAGAAATTACACAAAATTGATTCAAACAATAGCTCAACAGCAAACATCTATTGTTTTCATCATAAATAATGCATTTCACTTGTGTCGGAATTTGGCAAAATTGATCACAGCTTTACAGCTTTGTTAGGGCTTTTATAAACAGCAATCTCAGACTCATGGTGGAACATGTACATTGTACATTCTAGCAAGTTGCCCATGCCCGCACAGGATTCTAAACGGGGTCGGGATGGAGTCGGCAAAAATGCAAATGGCATATTCTGTCGTCGAGCCAGCAAACTGCGAAGAACAATTCACATTTATTGCCACATATAATGCAATTTAAATGCTCCATTGGCGAAGAGGTCCTCCATTTGGAACTGTTTGCTGGGTATATTGTTACGAATCTGGAACCCGTTGCATACAACAGCCAGGTCCTATAGATCAGTTGTATCGATAAGTATGTGTTTCTCGGTTGGGTCCCGTCCCTAGTCTCATGGGAATTAAATGTTTGTGCGCTGCGGAGTTATTTTGATAGTCAGGGTTTTCTTTTTACATTTTCAACTTCAACAACAACAACACCTTCGCCTCGCTGTATCCTGACGCCATAACGGTCGCTGTGGGCAGAGTTCAATGAAGGACTTGGCGTCTCTCTCGACCAATCGGAGAGATGCGAGCAAGTTTGCCGTCGTTCGGCCAATGGGAGCCAACGCAGGACAATATTACTCATTTTCCTGTTTGAGGGGCGGTCCGCCGTGACTCCTGCCACGTCCCCACCCCGGTCCAATCAGCGGACTTGGCGCCCCTTTTGGCCAATCGCAGGGGCAACGAGCGGATCGCGCGCCAAAACTGTCTAGTAAGGGGGGGTGGGTTACGAGAGGGAGTCCCCTCCCCCCCTGAACGGGGAGTGAATAATTGATCGGCGCGATCCAACTGGGGGCAGTTGGGGCTTGCCGGCCGGATCGTCTTGGATCGCCTCGTCTTGCCTGCTGGCGCTCGCTGCCTTGTCAGCCCTTGTGCTGTGTGGCGTCCGTCCTTCATCCTCCGTCCCTGGTGCTTGGAGTGGCATCGTTGTTGCGGGTTCGAGTCCCGCCGAGCCAGAACGTCGAAGACCGCACGAGGGGGACAGGTCCAAGCTAGCTCTGGTCTCCAGCTCACCTTTCCTCGAGCTGGAAGCCTTCAATAAAGACCCAATAGGGTCCATTTCTGGGTATCTGTGTGTGCGTGTGTGTGTCCGTGGGCCCGTCTATAAGTAGAATTAAGTGCTTTTTGTTGTACATTATTTGCCTTGCTTATTCGGATAATTCTTCCCTTACGTGCTCCTCTCGACTCCCCGACTATTGTTAATAAATTCCCCTCTTGTTGAATGTCCCAGCTCGTCCTTGTCCTTTCTATCATTGGTTTGCTGCCGCTGCGAATGGGAATTAGGAGGCCTCATTGCTGCCGTAATCGTGCAATTGGCCCGGCAGGATTCTGGTACTCTCCGCTCGGGGTACGACTCGGATCCGGCTCGGTAACGGCCCGGATCGCGCAGATCCTGCTGAGGGTGAATTTCCCCGGTAGTTTGGATGACGTGGGTATTTAGGTATATTGAAATTGGCAATTGACCCTATCCCACGTGGTCGACCTATTGGCGATCTTCGGTCCGATAAGGGACCCGTGACCTTTCGGATTTATCTGAAAGGTACGACCTAAATTCCGGGTGTTCGGTGGAGCTGACTCTACTGCTCCATCTAGCGGTTGTGATTGCCACCGAGACCCAGCCCCACAACAACATGTAGCTTTTTGATGCTGCTCGTCTGTAATGAAAAAAATGTATTGGTGTCAAAACTAGTGACGAATTGCAAATTAATAGGATAATTTGAGACAGGATGTCACCGTAGTTTTTACTTCATGCAGTTGTTCCCAAGATAACATAATTCACCTAATAATCATGTCATGTGCAAGTTGACATGCCATAATTTGAATGTGGCATGCAGGATGGAGAAATGTCACTGTCCTTAAAAAAAAAAAAATATTTTCACATGAATTACAAGTGCATTCGGAAACCACTTCTAACAACTTGGTGTGGGATTTGAACCCAGGATATCTGCTTCATGAGAAGTGATAAAATGGGAACGGCGCAGAGGCCAACACAAATCGTTGACAAAATGGCTACCGTGTGCGTTCGAGAGGATTTGGCCTTCCTGTTGCAAGTGCTGTCGCAGTTTTGTTGCCGAGCCTTGACCAGCCATCTAATTCTGAGGGCATGATGCAATGGAGGCCGAATGAATTGATTCATATGCAATACATTATGATCACTTGGTTTGTGGTTTGAGAGCAGGGGAACTTAAATTGTATTCCCTACCACCGATTTGCCATTTGTTTTTTTTCATTTTCTTTTACCGATTCGTTTCATAATTAAGATTTTTTTTTTTTTTTTTACATTTTCTTTGGCTGTTTCAGGAAAGCAACTGTTTTTCCTTGTATTTCACATATCCGTGACGAAAGCTTCCTCTTTGTGTACTTTTGAGGAAGGTTTCTGGATTTGAATGTGGGATTGAAATGTTTATGGATTTGAATATGCTGAATTAAATTAACCAAAAAGATAAATGCTGTCCTCGGAAAGTAAACAAAGTATATTTTGGAAAATGAAAACTTATCTTGTGCATTGCAAAATATGGAATAGGGAAGAATGTGTTGTACTTGTCTTGGTCGTTGGTGCATTGCAAAGCCGTTGAAAGAGTTCCTGGCAATTTGTAGAAATGGACGTTAAAATTAACTGCCTTGTTTCGGCTGTTTGGTTAGTTACTGTAAAGTACAGATCTTTCACCTCGATCTAACTTTTTGGGCTTCAAATGAGATCTCGCGTGATTTTTGTGAAAGTTGAGTCCAGTGAATGAATGAATATTCGTTGTACCCATGTCAACGTCGACAGTAATCATGTTTGATGTGTGGAAGTAACGTCCCGAGAAACAACTTTAAAAGAAAAACCGTGAAGGATAATTCACACGAACAATAAGTACCATACTTTACAGTATGTGTTGGAATCTGCGCGGTGCTGGAATGCTTGAAGAAAAATGTGACTGATCCCCTCCCGATGCCAGCTGCGTTTTGACGACTGCATATTGACGGGATTTGGATCAGGTTTGCACAAATCGTTCCACAAGTGTTTGGTATTACTGTTTTCGACCGCCATTGTAATTCATAGCCGTCGGTTAGGTGTGTGACTGAGCTTGTGTTTCAGCCTGTTCGCCGTTGCCGCACAATAATATTAATGGATTTTTTATTTTTTTTTAACTTTTGTGTCATGAACATTTTATTTTTCATCATATGAACATCATTTGGTTATGTCATTGATTTCCAAAACACAAATACAGATTCATTCGGTGCTTCCTTAATTTCGATGTCGTGTCTTTCAGGAATTGTACGGTAAAAATATCTCATTGGAAAAGTGTTATGACGCATTTTTGTGTCGTTGAAACGCATCTTGTGCTGTAGAACCTACTGTGCCAACTCCAGTTGATGCCAAGTACAGGACTCTTTCTGTGACCACATATGTATGGTAAAATAGGTGACCATATATATGTACACACACACACAAGGTAGCATGCATTCATGGAACTTCTGCTTGATGTGGACCATCGGTACTTGGTGCAATCTGCAATCAGAACTCTTGTTTAAGTCAGTATATTGACTATGTTCTTCCAAGTCTGGAGCGATCTTTATTCACTCGTTCTTTGAAAGCTGCAATCAGGAGTTGAGATCCTACCATGTGGGACGGAAAGGCTTCTCGGCTGCAGAGAGGAAGATAAGACTTGTGGGTACTGTAGCAGAACCGCACCCCCATTGCGTTGGTGCTACATCAGGAGGAAGCGAAAAATTGTCAGCATTTTGAAAGCATCTGCACTGTGACTGCTGCTAGTTTGTAAATTATCTCCAATCCAGAAATTCAATTTTTTTGTTGTTGTTGTTGTTGAACACCAATGTTGGTGCTTAATTTGCTCATGCAATTTAGCATTTTTGGCTTGCTTTGGAGTGTATTTAGCATGATGATGATGATGTCATCCCTTCAACCATTAAGTGGAGAGTCCCGATTGTTTCTGTGGCTTGACTTCGTCCTCTTGCAGGCTTTGCAAAGCACAAACCCATATTGTGCCAAGCTGTTTCTCTCTTTCAGCTTGTTTGTTGCATAATGGGCCTTTTCATTGCTGTCTGTCCAACAATTTGTCGGGGGTGTTTAAGTAGCTGGCTGTGGCCTCCATGTCATGGCGATTTATGACCTTACTGTGTGGAGCTCGAATCATAACCATGACCTGCTCATTCTCAACCCAAAGCAGATCTTATTCCTGACCCAACCCTCTTTCCTTCTTCCCTATCAATGCAGCTGGTATTCAGAAGCTTTGAGGCCCCTTTATCTGTCTTGCTTCCCTCTGCAAAATGCTGTCCACATGATCGTCTGACATTGCTTAATGCGGCAATAAATATAAATCTTTGTAGTTCTGCAAAAAATGTTTGGAAATGAATGAACTTGAAATATATTACCGCATGTGGTGTTGCAGCGTGAAACCGTACATGTTTAAAAATAATTGTGGTATGCAAGAAAGTTAAATGGTTTAAAAAATGTATATAATGTTAATGGATGAATTTGAGAGTTTGATGTCACTTCATGTAGTCGGCCTCCTTCACAGAATAAAATATGAATAGGCAATTGTAGCATTTAATATAATGTGCAGCATATCGTGGTTATATTTTTATCTTTTGTACACGGTGTTGTGGCTCATGTAGGAGCGAGAACGCAAAATATATCAGGATGGAACAGAACAAAAAGAACAGTAAGAAGAGAGGGGGGGTGAGGCCCCCAGTAACAATGGATTGAGAGATCAAAGATAAGGAACCTGGAGAAATGAGGGATGTGGGGAAGAATTAGGGCTGGGGGAAAATGTACGCCGTGTACAAGATGGATACAGCCGCAAACTTTCAATCTTGAAGGTGGTAGGAAAAACTGGAAACTCGGGGAGAGGTCATGAGGGTAGAAAATATCATGGTTCTGGATGGGGGATGATGTGAGTTGGTGAACATTTTTCTTGAAACCATGGAGAAAGGGATGAGATCGAAGAGACTGAGGAAGTTGGTTTCACAGACACGAAAAAGAGGAATGAATGAATGAATGAATGAATGAATGGAAGTGAGCATTGAGTCTGGATTTTGGAAGTTTCACTCGGATGTGGTTACTGGCAGACTGAGTGTGCCTTGCAGAAACCTGGGGATTGGGGGTGTGGAGGGGGGGGGGTGAAGAGAAAGCAAGGAAAGGGCAGAAGGTACAAAACTAGAAAGGAGGCTGGAGAATATAGAGACCACCGACCTGTCTGCGAGGTGAAAGTGACCTAGCTTCATCACAGGAGATTCCATTGATTTTTGAAGACCTTGATTTCCATAGCATCAAGCTGAGGCAGTGTTGCCAGCACATAGGGGAGAGCATACTCCATAAATCTGTGAATGAAGGCCTTGTAGGTAGATAAAAGTTCAGGTGTGCCAAGGAAAGACTTTACATGATGGAGGTTGCAGAGTCAGCGACTGGCTTTGGAGACCAACAATAGACGTATGCTTTGCTCAAGAAAGACCATGGCTTACAGTGAGGCCCAAACATTTGAGTCACTGGACTTATTAAGAGGATTGTAAAGAAAGTAGATGGAAGGGTTCGCTCAACGGTCCTTTGTGAGAGTTTGAGATTTGTTAGGATTGACAGACATATGCCAAGTGTTTGACCAGCTCGTGATTCTATCAAGGTTGGCAGGGAGGGAAGAGGCTGCTGCCTGCCTATCTGAAGGATGAGGGATGTTACGGCAGAGGGTGGAGTCATCAGAAAATGGATAAAGAGGATTTTCCAGAGTCATAGAGATCATTGATGAGGATTAGGGATTGTCTGGATCCAGAACCATGCCTCAAGGTGAGGAGATGAGCATCCCATTGAGAGCCACGCCTTGGTCACGAAAGTGGAGGAAACCGGTAAGCTACATGTGGAATTGGCCTTTGATTCCAATGGCAGAGGGGAGAGCAAGACGAGATGCCAGACTATTGAATGCTCGAGACTCCAGAGATGGCCCTGATCTCGTGTCTGACATTGAGGGCTTCCATGCTTTTTTGAATCCAAATTGATTGTCTGAGATCAGGCCATCTGGGTCAGTTGCAGAATCAGTCAAGGGTTGACCGAAACTTCTCTACCTTCTCAGGTGCAAAAGACAGAGTCCAGAAGCAGTTTGTTGCGACTGGGAAGGATAGGAACAGCGTGGAGGGGTTGTGGACATATTTGGAAGCAAACACAGAAGTTAGGCATTTGGCCTTCTCATGAGCAGTGTCTGCTGTGGTGCATTTTGGGGGAAGTAAGGGAAGGGATGGAGAGGGGGAGCATATTCCAAACGGATTTAACAACGTGCCAGCAGGTTTTTGAGGAAGGAAACGAGTTTGAAAGTTTATTCTTGAGGTTGGCCAGATATTGTTTTCTTGCTCTCCTGAGAGTGGACACACTTGTTTTGTTTTATCTCTCCCGAGGGTAGACACACACCTGTTGCAGGATTGGTTTGTTGCCTTCAACTATGACGGGATCTGAGGTTGCCTTCAGTCGGATGTGCCTCCCAGGAAGTGAAAGCATGTTGTTTCAAGGCAACTGCCTCACTCGGATTCAATGTACCATTGGTGGGAAGAAGGGTATGATAACTGCAGATAAGATAATATTAATCTGTGCATAAGAGAAAATAGGTTTCTGGAAGAATTCGCAGCTGAGTTAACACAAAATAAAATTGACATGAAGGTTTTTGTTTTTTTGTTTGTTTGTTTGTTTTTAAACACAAATTTTATTTTGTAGTGTTTGCTTCAAAAAATATATATATAATGTTGTTACGGAACTGGCGTTTGGGGTTCACCATGAGAGGGACTTCTCGGAATCTTCCAGGCCTCCAGCCCTGCAGGTCGCCGCACCGTGGACATGTCCACGACCCATTGGGTTGGCGAGCAACTACGGACTCTGATGATGCCAAACCTGGCAGGATCCTTGCTCTAAAATGCGTTGCCTTTTCTGGTGGTTTGGCAATGGCAACTGGAGTACTCACCCGTCTATTTATTTGTACGGCCGAGCATAACTGTGAGTACGCACCAGCTAATTGTGGAGCCATTCAATGGGGCAAAACTTCCCATCTATGTAGTCTTTACATGCTAAATCATGTCAATGTGGGAAAGGGCAAAGCGAGCAGGTTCAACAAGCAAATTTATTTACAAACACAACCAAGCAATTGATCTAATCAGTGGCATGTATTTACAAGCACATAAAACGATCAGAAAAAGGCACAAACGGACAGACTCGAACCCGTAGCACTTATTCCCCTTCTACAATCTTATCTTACCTGGTTACACACGCAGCATGGCAGCAGTAGGATCATACCGTGGAAGTGGAGAGAGGAAGAACAGATGATAGAGGTAGACCAAGGCATTGGTTCAGCCTTTGACTCACCATGACACACATCGATGGATGTGTGCCAATCCTGAAACAAATGAAGAATGAGGAGGAGGAGGAGGAAAAGCATAGAGGTGTAGTTGCAATGTGGGTGATGTATGTATGCTTCGAGGAAAATGTGATATGCGTATGTGAAGCCTCACCCAGAAGTGTCAAGAAGGAAGTCACCGATGGCTCTTTCAGAATCCTGATTCCCTTTATGAGTCGAGGTAGACGAATAGGGGTCCTTTTCAGGACAGCAAGAGACAGATAGTTTGTCAGTATGGTGTTGTCTTCTCGTGCTTGGGACCTCCCGGCACGTCCGTTCTCACGCCTCTGTCTCGTACTCGACCAACCATCATGCCGTTCTCTCAGTGCTGTCTGGCGCAGTCTGTCTTGGCCTCAGCGCAATTTCCAATGGTGGGGTCTCCTTCCTCAGTACAATCAGGTGGGCAGGTTTTGTTTCGGGGTCCCCAACGTATTCCAACAGCCACAAACGGTCTGCCATTCTGCCTTTTAAGCAGCTTGAGCGGGGTGGAGACTTGGGGTGGGAGGCGAGTTCATGTGAGGTTGAGTTCTCAGGAGCAAAGGTCGTGACTTGCCCTTTGACCCGTGACGGCATGTCCCCATTGGTGCGCTCACCAGTCAACACCTCCTTTGGCTGTCGATCATCCTCGAGTTGAGGCCCTCCCCTCAGCTAATGCTGCCACATCTTTCACGGGTTTTCCCACCCAATGCGTTTGAAAACAGGAACGTTGTTCTCTCCCTCATCGTCCAAATTTGTGGTTGGCTGCAGTGTGGTGTTTCAGAATGTGGTTGTGTGTTGCTGTATGAAAGGGTTAATAAAAGAGAGAAAGGAAATGTACAAATAGCGGGGTGCACCCAATATATAATGTCTTCTCTTCTTCTTCTTTCGGCTGCTCCCATTCGGGGTCGCCACAGCGGATCATCCATATGATCCGCATAGTGATTTGGCACATTTTTTACACCGGATGCCCTTCCTGACGCAACCCTGGTCACCTCTTGCGACACAGGGATCTGGTACACCTTTTTAACCGGGGTATACACCGGCCCAGTACACTGGTACTCATTTCGCCGACCTCGGAAGGATGACAGGCTGAGTCAACCCCCTGGTGTATTAATTCAGTGGCTCAACGGGGCTTGAACTCAGGACCTTTTGGATCCTAAGCCGCTGCCCTAACCACTGCGCCAACACCAGGCTTGCACCCAATATATAATGTGAAGGCTGTTAAATGATAATTTGGGAAAGAGAGAGAACCGAAATGTACTGTGTGGTACAGTAAATGGCAACCACCGTATCTGAGCCAGGAATAAAAGGATTTAAAGGAGGAATAAAGGACATGCATGAGGGGTATAGAAGAGGAGGAACAAGACCTACTATAGCCCACACAACGCATTTGTCCCACTCCCCTTAGGCAATGGGTGGAGGCCTGTCTGGACACACATACTAATGATACAAGTGACTAGGGAACTCTGACATGTCATGGATGTTCGTTCACCCAGGGGCCACTTTCATTACCGTCACAATATACATAAAGGCAAACTATATTGCAGGATGATAATAGTAGGACAATAATGACAATCTTCTGCTTTTTCTTTCAGCTGCTCCCGTTAGGGGTCGCCACAGCGGATCATCCGCTATGATCCGCATACTGATTTCGCAAATGTTTTACGCCGGATGCCCTTCCTGACATAACCCTGGTCGCCTCTTACGACACAGGGATAAGGATTGGCTTTCGCCATGATTCCGGGCTGCCCTCACCCTCTCATAGCGCGGCCCAGCACAGAGCTCCCGTCCTCAAGCGATCCTCCAACCCAAGCCTCCGAGTAGCCGGATTACAGGCGCACCCCACTACGCCCGGTAGGACAATAATGACAATACTAAAATAAGATTGTGGAGTCCCGTAGAAGTGTGGTAATATTGTGATCGTGTTGAATCGATCAAAAAAAAAAAGTAAATAAATGGTGAATATTGTCATAAAAAAAAAAGTAAATAAATAAATAAAGGGTGAATATAAAAACATATCTGACTGCTACATTGTGTGACCGTGGAAATACTGCGGCCGCCGTATAATCGCTGGTGGCCGTAGATTTTGGAGATTCCACGGCCACCGTGGCAAATGTGACCAAGGCCTAAGTAATTGGTTCATATCCGTCTGTCCGTCCGTCCATCCTTATTTCATCAATTTATGATTGAGGAACAACTTTAAATTTAATATTATATTTTGAACATGATTTGGAAGACAAATCTGCAGTTTTACAATACTTTATTTCTGTATTTGTTCCAATTGCATATGCGCAGAGAGGGGGATAATATTTTTCCTCTGTCTGCCTGCCTGGCAGTCAAACGTAATTGAAAATCATACCAAACAGGAAACACTGTTTTTACGGATTATTATTAGGACTATTATATTTTTATAATAGTCCTAATAATATTATTTTATTTTATTTTTAAGGACTATTATAAAGGAAACAAACAGGCACAAACAACTAATGAAATGTGTTGGATAGGGTGATGTAATAGACTGCGTAAAACACTGGTAAAACCCGTAATTTATTATCTTGCCAAAACGAAGTTTTTGCAAGATATGTTAGTCAGTTTGTATGTTTTTTTTGTTTGTTTGTTTGTCTGTAATCACATATGAAAAATTCTGCAGAGCACAGTTATCATTGGAAATTTTTGTAACTTCGCATATCAGAGGCCTATAGAGGTCCCTTTCAGCGCATAAAATTTTGAAGGTCAAGGTCAAAGGTCAAGGACACTTTGTCGCAAATCAGGGGAGTCGACGAAACCCTAATTTTTTGAGTAATTTTGATCGTGATCGTCTTCAAACTTCATGGGAATATAGTTCATGGTCTGGCACTTAGCTGATTAATTATTGGTGGCGATTGGCCTTGACCTTCATGGTTAGCGCCAAAGGTCAAACATATTTGACCCCAAGGTCAAATTTTCAAGTTTTAGGAACCATATCGTGTCGTACCTCAAATTGAACACCTCGATGAGTGCTTTCTAGATATGTCAAGCTTGAGACATTATGATGTCATTTGGTGATGTTATGAGGCAAAAGCATATTTTTCATGGTTACTCTGTAGAACGATTCTCATCGGAATCTCTCGTAGGCAGATATTCCTCAAGGAGTCACTCCTGGTGGATAGCAGCTCTGTTCACCTCAGTGTGACCTTTAAGAAGTCACACGTGGTCACCTTTTGGTAAGATACGGGTCACCCTGCGGGTGACATTGGTTTATTTATTTATTTATTGGTTCACGAAAAATACTTTCACGAAAAAAATAAGTGACGACTATATTCGTTATTGTTGTGTGTCTGTCTGTCTGTATGTCTGTCTCTGTCTGTCTGTCCCGAGCATAGCTCTGTGTGTTTTGATCCGATCCTGATAAAATTTTGGTGGGAGGTTTATATCATGATCTAATTGTTTTCCTGAGAATGGGTGTGCTGCGCCCATTATGGGCGGAGCCACGCCCAAAAAACATGTTTTTAGGGGGTAGCCAATTTCAATTTGCATCTTCTCCTCGGGGGTTTGTCGAATCTGGCAGGGGTTTCGGTATTTGGTTAGCCCAATGGCACCTGCATAGCCCCACAGAGCTCGTTTTTTTTTATTTTATTTTTTTTTTCATTTTCGTCCCAAGGTCAAGGTCACAAGGTCATGAATGAAGAAAATTGCAAATTTTGACAAAAAAATCCATCTTCTCCGAGGGATTTGTCGAATCTGGCAAGGGTTTCGGTATTTGGTGCGCCCAATGGCACCTCCATAGCCCCACGGAGCTCGTTTTTTTTTTTTTTTTTTTTTTTTTTTTTTTTTTTTTCATCCCAAGGTTAAGTTCACAATGTCACGAACTTAGAAAATTTCGAATTTTGACATAAAAATCATATGACCGCCCAAACTTTGAGAGCTAGGATGACAATATTTTTTTTTATGCATAATCTTCAGGTCATTCCCCACCTAAAGTCTTGAAACCATTTTGCTCTATCTCGAACACCTTGCCCGTGGCGCCCCCTTCAAGTTTGTTTTTACGCTGATTTCATCAAAGTATGGATAATCCGAGGAGTGCGAAATGCCATATACCCTATATGACGTTGTATTGTTCCTGGAATGTTCCAGAGGAAGTTTTGCACCAAAGGTCATAATCCTTGACCTTTGACCTTTAAAGTTCACAAAGGTCAAATTTTCAAAGTTGTGGGAATCGAACCGGGTTTTCGACCTTTTTCGACGAACTTACTCCAATAAGCTATAGCACGTATCCTGTTTCCTTATTTTAATGTCCACAACATTGTTTTGTGACCTTTAAAGCTTATGCAAAGGTCAAATTTTGAAAGTTGTTGAACGAAACCGGGTTTTCGACATTTTGCAGCTAATAACCCGTCACTCGTACCACATCATGTTGATCATTTTTATAACTTGGTCAAAAATTATCACATTGTCTCATCCTTGACTTCTGAAACAATCTACATCGTCAAATACCGCTCGTGAATCATTGTCGTCTTCAGACTTGTATAACTTTTACAAACTTTATTTTATTTAGATTGAATTCTATACTGCACTTGAACACTGTAAGACACAAATCACCCTCTATCTATTTCCAAGTACCTCCATTTTTGCAGTACATGTTCTTTAGCTTGGTGTAGAAGACTGCTGATATTGTGCTAAACTTCTGGATTTGAAAAAGTCATGACTGTCTTAAAATTGAAATTCAGTACGGTATATACTGTTTTTTGTGTACATAATCGAAGCTTGTGGAACCTAATCGGGACGTAACTGACAATAACAGGATGCAAAAACGCAGAAGGAACAGTGGAGAAGCACACGAGCGAAGCAGTAGAGACAGAGACAGAGCTATAGAGAGACTGACAGAGATATAGAGAGGGACAGAGACGGAGATAGAGAGGGACAGAGACGGAGATATAGAGACAGAGACGGAGATATGGAGAGACAGAGACAGAGATTTCGAGAGAGACAGAGACAGAGATATATTGTTGCAGATTTGGAAACCTATCGCACTCAACATACAGGTCCTTCAGATCAGTTATATCGGTAAGTACGTGTTTCAGTTAGGGTCCCGTCCTTTGTTTAATGGGTGACTAATTGTGCGTGCGCTGTGAATTACTTTATAGTCAGACCTATTGTTACATCAATTACGACAACAACGACATCCTCCTTCGTTTCTCATCCCACCATCATCCATCGGCACCATCAAACACGTGCATGTCAGCACGTACATGGGCGGAGTTTCCTCGGCCATCAGAGCTCCAACTCCGCCCCAGAGAGATGGAATGTTCCCCTCGACCAATGGTAGGCGTGAGATACCACCGACATAGACTTTCTCACGAACCCCGGACCGATGGGAGGCGGGACGTCTCTGACGGTGATCCTTCCCACGACACCCTCCTGCAGGAGAAATGCCATGTAAGAAATGCCAGGGCCTTGGAAAGAGAGGAACGTCAGCATCAGTTGTGAACGTCAGGTCAGCGTGAGCGTCAGGGTTGGGCGATCAGGTTCGAGGTGCCAGAGATCGACTCATCTGGTCTGGTCGGCTTGGCAGCGATCGGGTTTGAGGTGCCGAGATCGACTCATCTGGTCTAGTCAGCTTGGCAGTGATCGGGTTCGAGGACGGTGCCGGAGATCGACTCGTCTGGTCTGGTCGGCTTGGCAGTGATCGGGTTCGAGGTGCCGGAGATCGACTTGTCTGGTCTGGTCTGGTCGGCTTGGCTGTGCTCGGGTCGTCTCTCGTCTCGTTCACCTGGCGTCCAACGCTTTTCTTCCGTCCCTGGTGCTTGGAGTGTTGCGGGTTCGAGTGCTGTTGAGCCGGATCGTCAAAGACCACATGAGATGGACAGGTCCAAGTGCAGTCTCTGGTCTCCAGCTCCCTTCCCTCCAGCTGGAAGACTTCAATAAAGACCATTGGGGTCCACTTCTGTGTGTGTGTGTCTGTGTGTGGGCCCATCTATAAGTAGCAACTGTTAAGTGCCTTGTACATTATTTGCATTTCATTTCTATTAGTCGTGATAACTCTGCTTCTTACGTGCTCCCTCCTTCCCCACCTATTATAAATAAACCCATGTGTTAAATGTATCAGTTTGTTTTTGTGTTTCTTTAATTGGTTTGTCATGCTGCATGTTTGAGAATTAGCCAGGCTGTTGCTGCTGTAAAAGGGACATTTGGACCGACGAAAGCTCGGTGACCATCCGCTCGGGTCGCACACGGTTTGAGTACGCAACCGACTTTCCGTACGAGCGCCGTCGAGAGTGAATAAATGGGGATTTACCCATTGATTCAGCTTCATCACAGGGGATTCCAATAATCTTGAAGGCCTTTGTGTCCATGGCGTCAAGCTGATCACGATGTGAGGCAGAGGAGCCAGCCCAGAGAGGAGAGCAGTGCTCCATCAAGCTGTGGATGGTGGCCTTGAAGGTGGATCGGAGTTGAGGAGTGCCAAGGAAGGACTTTGCATGACAGTGGATGCCCATTCGGCATTGGCTTTGGAGGCCAACTTTGAAATGTGGTTTGCCCAAGAAAGATCATGGATGATCGTGAGACCCAGGAGTTTGAATAAAGAATGGAGGCTGCTGATGAACCTGGGACCACCACTTTTGTCCAGGAGTCTCCAAAGACTATTCTATTTCATGGTAGCTTTATACATCATTATATTCCAAGCAAAAATGATTACCAGTTCTTGATTTTGTTGTTTCACAGCTGGCACAGAAAGAATTCTGATTTCTTTTTTTTCCGGCAAAATCTTTGTGGCATCGTTGATATTTATATTGAGCATTCTCCAGGAAAGAGTCTCTCCATTGATGGATGAACAGAAATTCCGTAATAGTTGTCACACCAGGAGCAGTAAACCTTTCTCTTGCGTCTGGTTGCATGATGAACAGGCATCTTCATCTTGCCTGATGAACATCTTATTGAATTGAGATTGCATCACAGATGACACCAAGGTTGGATCAAACACTCAATAAGATGTCACCTGCCATGCATGTAGATTTCCTTGAGAATGTTGATGGAACCTGGAGCTTTAACGCGAGCTCTCTGGTTGATTGCCCATGGGATTTCAGGAGTTGTTTGATGGATGGTAAACGATACAATAGGGTGTTTCATATTGCAACTTTTTTGCGCTAGTCAAGTTGGCTACCTGTCGTAGCTTACCAATATGGATAAAAACGCCACTCGGCGATTTTTTTTTTTTTTTTTTTTTTTTTTTTTATATTTTTTTTTTTTTAGAATTTTCATCCCAAAAATGGCCACCGGTGGCTATTTTTTCGAAAATGGCGACCTTTTTCGCGTTTTGACACAGAAATAGACTCCTACACCTGCTAAAATAGTTAATGTTACTTGATATGTGTGTTTGTAGATGATTATGATTGCTATGTCTGCTAGCAGTCGGGGACTAGAGATTAGGCATCCAATATGGCGGAAAAATCCAAGATGGCCGATTTTTGGCCACTGGAAAGTTGTTCCCTCCGATGTGGGTTCTAATATGTCTAGTTATAGGTTTTTGGGTGTGCTGAATTCGTTTTTATGCTCGAAAATGCAGTATATCTGTCACAGAGACGTCTGCGGGTTTCATCCTCTCGCGTTAAGAAGTAGTTCTTGCAAGTCCGAAGAAGAATTTTGAATATTCTCACCCTCATTGAGTTCAGAAAATAACAATTAAATATTCGAAGGTCAAACATGTATTTATTTAACATGTACAGTATATACACGAATTACTAGTATACTAATGCCATCATGAATGTTCTAATATGCATTCATGTATGCGTGCCTATCTGCCTCGATAATCAATAATATTGGCCATGGCATGACATACATGGCTGTCGCGACATTTCAAATTAAAATTTCCATAGTTCAAAAACATCAATGTTCACACTTCGCTTCATATAGTTATCTACATTTTCTGAAGAGTGGATTTCGTGTATCTAGAATAATTCTGCCTGTGCCACTCAATCACTTGAAGCAAAGCTTGCCTTTGCTGTTCATCCCTCGTTTTGTCAATAAAATCCGAAATCAACTTAATTCCACGCTCTGCAAGGTCATTAACTACGTGAACATTGTGCACATAGTTTGCGAATTTTTGGTAACCTCACTTTCTGCCAATGTGCTTTGCAGGCTCACACATCCATTCGACATCTAGTACATCATATAGTTCAAGAAGATTGAATAACCGCCACGAGTCGTCATCTATGAAACTGCTGAGACACTGGTCACTACTCTCATTCTCATCCACGGCCAGAAATTTTGGCTTTCGTGAGCTGAGTTGATCATGAGGTAGTCTAGGTGTCTGATGCAACAGTTTTGCCATCGTTTCTCGCTCATTTGTGGGCACGTTGGAATTGGCAAGAGCAAAAATTACCAATTGCGGTGTCAAATACCATAGGTGTCGAATTGACACCTGATATCAATGAGGGCGAGAATATTCAAAATTCTTCTTCGGACTTGCAAGAACTACTTCTTAACGCGAGAGCATGACCGCCGCAGATGTCTCTGTGACAGATTTACTGCATTTTAGAGCATAAAAACGAATTCAGCACACCCAAAAACCTATACTATAACTTGACATATTAGAACCCACATCGGAGGGAACAACTTTCCAGTGGACAAAAATCGGCCATCTTGGACGCCATTTTGGATTTTTTCCCCCATATTGGATGCCTAATGTCTAGTCCCCGACTGCGAGCAGACATAGCAATCATAATCTTCTACAAACATACACATATCAAGTAACATTAACGTATTTTAGCAGGTGTAGGAGTCGATTTCTGTGTCAAAACGCGAAAAAAGGCTGCCATTTTGGAAAAAATAGACGCCGGCGGCCATTTTTGGGAGGAAAATTCTAAAAATCGACGATTGGGGTTTTTATCCATATTGGAAAGCTACGACGGGTAGCCAACTTGACTAGCTCAAAAAAGTTGCAATATGAAACACCCTACTATACAAGGATGGGATTTTGTTGTTTCCTTTCGCATCTCTTTTTTTTTTTTGCTGAATGCTATGCTCCCCAATGTGAAAACGACTTTACATCATAAAAGCATGCAACGCACACACACACACACACACACACACACACACACACACACACACACACACACACACTACTGTATCACAAATGCAGCAAATTGTGAGTGAAGCCAAAATTTTAACAAAGGTGTGCAATGGCATTATAGTAGGTCTAATTGTACCATGTGCAATGAGAGTGGTGGTGTGCTTTGACAACACAACAAAAGACTGCAATTCTCAGCAAGGTGTTGCAGTTCTTTACTGAACCTTTTTGGAACATTTTCAGTTTTAATCCACTGTTATTGCATTTTAAGGATGTTTTATGTAACATTATATAACGATGTCATCATCCATCACTTAGGAATGGGCAGTTTTCCAATAATGAGGTTGTTGCCAGACCTTTTCAATGATGACAATGTCAGGTCAAAGCAGCATTTGGAAATATTATTGCAACTTACATCAGGGAATAGTTTTCTTTCTTTTCCAGCTATGCCACTACTGTGATGAGGCATTGCCACTAACCTGGGGAATACAAATACCTAAAATAGAAATCGACTTGTGTTTGCATGTTTTTGTGAAAAATTTTAACCGTGCATGAATTATTTTGAAAATGTCATTAACGAAAATATTATACAAGTATTTTTTTGTATAATTTGTATCCTTTTCAAAGGCTTTGCACAATTTCAATAACACTACTTTCGTCTGTTCTGCTCCATATAGATTCCTTACAATGACATCGTCGACCCAGTAGACTTTGAAGAGCACTTGCCAACTGGTAGTCTTTCCGAAGATGGCCCTCTATGTGACATCTACGAATTTCCACCACATGATATAACTGTGACATTCGAGCCACGGGAGAGTTGCACACTCACACCGGCTGTTCCAGAGGAGGGGTGAGAATTATATGTGCTACGAAAGCAGCACACCTTTCTGCATGCCTTCTAAATGGGGACTTCTATTTTATGAATGCATGTGGGAGGCCAAATGGGTTAAAGTGTGAAAATTAAAATTGATAATAAGGGGAAAAAACTGTGATCGGAGAAAGAATATATATATATATATATATATATATATATATATATATATATATATATATATATATATATATATATATATATAATCGGTCTGTGATGGTACCAATGAGTTACTGTAATTTATTGTAGTTAACCTGTTCGTGCGAAGCAAAAAGTGGGGTTTAGCAATTTGGTTCAATTTGTCTATCTGTCTCTGTCTACAGACATCAGTTTTTGATCAAGCAACGACTTGATTTTAATTGAATTTTATATTTTGAACACTGTAGAACACCAATCGGAACACAAACCTGCCGTTTCGCAATGAATCCTTAGAAAAATGGGAGGTTGTGGGTTCCCTCGGTGGCATCAAGGCCATGATGTGCATGTTCGTGTCGGTAACAGTCCAAAGAACGAATCCCCAATGGTCTGAACAAATAAATTGTTTCATTTTGTGTCTGCACTTCCGGTATTCTTGCGTGTGTCCTGATGAGCTGCAAGACTAAAAGCTTTGACAATGTCCGTTCTTTTTTTCTGCTATTTTAATACTTTGGCTCTGAATTTGGCAAATTGTATGGAATCTTGTCCTGAGCACACACAGAAGAGTAAGATGTTTTTTTTCTTGGTCTGTCATTTCAAAAAGGAAACTTACTGTTTTTCAGGACATCAAAAAGGACGCAAACACCAAACATTAAGAAACAATTAAGGTGGTGCAATAGAAGGTTCATCAACAGGGTATAGCCTTTAAATCTTTATTTTATTTCAATTGAATTATATACTTGAACACGGAAGAACACAAATCACCTTTTTTGGTACTTTCAAAAAAACCTTCCGTTTCACAGTACTTGGACAAAATATTATGCAATGTTATGTCATCTTGACCAATCAAGTTTGCCGCTAAGTTCTCTCACCATTGGTGAATATAGATATTCAGACAGAAAAAAAAGGAAATATCGATCATGATCGGAAACGCGATAAGCAAGAGTTTAAAAGACACTTCCTTCCACATGTCTTTTTATTTTTTTTATTTTTTCCTCAAGACTGCATCTGGATAAGGTGTTCTATGAACTCTCTAGTTCAATTTGTTTTACATTCAGTAAGAGAATAGGGCTGGCAGGATGGCTTGCTATGCACACTTGCCTTTGACCTGTTTAGCCTGGGCAGAAAGGGCGAGTCATCAATCTGTATGCAGTCCTTTGGATTGATCTTAAACTGGGCATCCCATCTGCTAGAATTAGTTGGTGGACATTAAAAAAAACAATCCTGCAGTGTCCTTCGTGAAGAGTGGTCGAGGTATCGCCGGCACCCTGAACAAATTCCAAATTCCTGCTCCAACCTACTTTCTCGAATGTCAGGCCAGGCCAGCCGGTTCATGAAAGACTGAGGCCAAAACACTTTGCTTGGCTGATACCACGAGTTGGGAATAATTGTGAGCATTCGACTCATCGTTCACAAGATAATGCAGAAGATATTTCTCAGGACCACTTGCAAATACTTCCAGATGGGACAGCAGTATTAGCATCCCCTCTGAAAAGGATTCTGTACTTTATGATACAACTCTTTGCCTGTCAAGGAAAGAACTGTCACATATTTGATAGGTTTATATTTTCAGATCCTAAACAATTGTGACTTGAACACCGACTAGAAAACTCGATGGAAAGTTGAATACCTCTGAGCAATCTTGCCAGTTCTTATCACATAATCCAACCCTGTAAGTTTTGTGTACCAAAGCCTACTCTAAGGAACTTTGAGATTTGCTTAGAATTATCTTTGCAAATTGTATGTATGGTCGGAGTTGTATCTCATGAAGCATTAAGTCGCTGGCTTTATTGAATCTTGTGCATAACTTGTGGATCAGCTCATCACTTGTGGATTCATCACTTTCTCACCAGTGCTGATTTGAGTGTGCAAGTGCGGCACTGCCTGGCTTCCTACACTGAAGACTGGGCCCTTGTCACAAGAAAGTGAGCTCACGTATTTAATTCTTCTTTCTTCTTCTCCTCCTATTCCTCCTCATCCGACTTCCTCTTATTATTTTGTTTTATTTTCCCTTTTGTCTTTACTTTTCTTCATTTTATTTTTTCCCCATTTTGTGTGTGTTTGTATGTCAGGTTGGTTTGGACTTAGCCAGGAATTAAATTTTCATTTTTATCTGCTTGGATTTAAAGGTTTAAAATCATAATTTTATGTAATGTAAAAACAAAAATGACAAAAGCTGAAGTTGGTTATAGAAACTAAACCGATGGGTCATTGCACTGACAATGACCCTGAACAACAAGGTTGTTGTTGGAAGTCTAACAGTAAAAAAGAAATTGTAACAGCCAGTCATAGTTTTGCATATTATAACTTGAAAAGTCCATAAGTGAAAAGCCATCAAACGAATCTGGACAAACATGGCAGACTTGTTGGCTTGTTAGACCTGGCCAGCTACAAGATGGGCCATATGTCTTGTTCCCTCTGCTGGGGTTTTATTTTTCACCGAGAGATAAAAATTACATTTTACTGTGTATATATAGTGTTGTGGTTGACGAAATTCGCAAACCACCATTCAGGTCCCTTAGG